>CABHPR010117412.1:3082-13355 GCA_902168415.1 Peromyscus melanophrys
CTTCCTCCCAGTAGCCACTCTTTCCCTTCCACTTCCTCCCAGTAGCTCCACCTTCCCTTCCACTTCCTCCCAGCAACCTGCAGCTTCTTTTACTCCCATGTCCTAACTAACACCACCAATAATCAATTCAAGCAAGATTCACCCATCCATGGTTCCTGAATTAGTGTGTAAGAAGCTAAAGGGGAGCAGTGTGCTGCTAAGTTTTATATCAACTTGACACTAGCTAGAGTCGTCTGAGAGGAGGAAACCTCAATTGAGACAGTGCCTCGATAAGATCAGGCTGTAGAGCATATTCCTAGTTAGTGATTGATTGGGAGGGCCTGGCCCATTGTGTGTAGGATACTCCTGAGTTGGTATTGGGTTCTGTAAGAGAGCAGATTGAGCAAGCTATGACCAAACCAGTAAGCAGCACCCCTCCATGGCCTCTGCATCAGCTCCTGCCTCCAGGTTCCTGCTCTGTTTGAGTTCCTGTCCTGACTTCTTTTGATGATGAACAGTGATATAGAAGTGTAAGCCAAATAAATCCTTTTCTCTCCAACTTGCTTTTGGTCATGTTGTTTCATCACAGCAATAGAAACCTTAAGTAAGACAAACAGAATCTTAAATTCTTAAAGAATTTCCTCACAGATTTCTCATTAATTGTAAAAAAGGGTCAATGGTAGTTTTATAGTGGAGAATCCTGGGCTACATCATCTTAAATAAAGAATTCCTAGAAGCTGATATCCTGATTGGAAGCACTGAGGAAGTGAGGTGACATCACTCGCAAACCAATTCTAATCAGGGGAAGACACCAGGTAAACCCTAAGTGCAGCACGTTTTGAAAATGTTAATGTCATGGGAGACAGCTGAGGCTTTTATCCATACTAAAGAGACAGCCAGGGCAATGGAGGATTTGAGATTAAACCCTGGATCAGGAAGAGCAGTGCTGTAGAGGACAGCATTGTGATCGCTGGGGAAATTTGAAGATGTATTGTGTTAATATATGAGATAAATAGCATCAGTGTCAAATTTCACAAATTTTATATTTTCATTGCATTCAAAAATGGAATATATTTCTTATTAGGGAAAATTGAAGTAGTTAGGAAGAGGGAGCATATATCTGCAACTAAATCTCAAATTCATTGGGGAAAACACAAATGTATATATGTGTGTGTATGCTTATAAGTCTATGAAGTCATATGAACAAGAAAGGGCTAAGACAGATGTAGCAAGATTGTCAACCTGTAAGTCTAGCGGCTCATCGTTTTGTTCCTGCAACTTCTCTATAAGTTTTTGGGATGTCGATTTGTATTCTAGTCATTCTGGACTAGTATTTTAGACTTTAATTTTTGAAAGACTCACAGTTATGGACTCCTAAATTTGGAATGACATGATAATGTTAGCTCTTTATTATGGAAAATGTTATATGCACTGAAATATAATGGACCCCCATGTACCCGAGTGCCCCAGCTTTAACAAGTATCTTATTACATCCACTGCCATGCTCCTAATTTAATACAGGTGTTTTGAAGTAAGTCCAGATGTGGTTACATTAGCTGTTGAGGCTTTAGTGCTTTCTCGGGAGGAGTAGGCCTCTTCCAGAGTATGGTGGGTTTGCATGACATCTACTCTTAGGTCATTCGATGTCATTTTGTCACTGACTGCTATTTAGCTTCATGTGTTGATAAACACATGCCTGAGATTCCATTTACCACTGGAATCTCCCAATGTCTATCTATACAATACAATAAAACTGGATGGTGACAGCTCCTTTTAGTGAAGTGGTTCTCAATCTTCCCAATGCTGTGACCCTTTAATACAGTTCCTCCTGTGGCGGTAACCCCCAACCATAAAATTATTATTATTTTTTTTCTCAAGACAGGGTTTCTCTGTGTAGCTTTGCGCCTTTCCTGGGACTCACTTGGTAGCCCAGGCTGGCCTCGAACTCACAGAGATCCACCTGGCTCTGCCTCCCGAGTGCTGGGATTAAAGGCATGTGCCACCACCGCCCGGCTCATAAAATTATTTTTGTTGCTACTTCATAACTGTGATTTTGCTACTGTTATGAATCATAATAATGTAAATATCTGTGTTTTCCAATGGTCTTAGGCGACCCCTGTGAAAGGGTCATTCAATCTTCAAAAGGATCACGAGAACTGATGTTCTAGTGGATGAGGGTGTCTGAAACACTATGAAGTTCTGCATGGTTCCCTTCCTATTAAGGATGCTGCACATCTCATGTTAGGGAGTTTACAGTTGTGAATGGATGCTATCCCTTTAGAAGACAGATCTCTTTTTAAAATTGACTATCAATTTCTAGTTTTTTTAGCAGCAAGATTTTCATATTGTCAGAGTGTGATATTCTTTGGATTTTAATTTTAGGAATGCACTAAGTCACACTTTGTATTTTGACTCACAGTGGAGTGGAGGTTAAGATTCATAAAATGATTTTATCCACTCTCCATGAAAATTCCCCTGGTTTATGTCAAGAGAACATTCTAAACACAATCTACCAATCATGCCTGGGTTCTCAGATAGTGTAATTTAGGCATCTTAGAGGCCTGGATAACTGATGTGTTGCAGTAGGAGTCGGGGGACCACTGCTTGGTTTCAGAGGAGCCTGAGCTATGAGCTCTGGCTTTGCCACTCAATGGCTTGATGATTTCAGGTAAATTACCTCCCTAGAGGACCTTGCTTACTCCACTCCTGGGAGCTACAAGAAGCAAATGAGATGATGCAAAGCTCCTGTCACATAGTAGGTGTTAAATAAATATCTATTCTTTTCCTTCCTACAAGATGCTTCCCATAGCTTATAGATAATTTCACAATAACAATCCAGAAATAGGGTACCAAGTGATTAATTCTATTATTGTGAGGAATATAAAATGAAGACCAAATGTTCTGTTCAGAAATGTAAGACTCTAGAACAAACCACGCAAGGTGCCGAGCTCTAGATTTTAAATAGAAGCATTAATCATAGAGTTTTCTTCTCCCGTGTTAGTTGTTTTGTGTAAGTGTGCTTGTAGTGTGTACTGTATGTGTGTGCACTTATGGTGCATGTGCTGATGAACACAGATGCTGGTGACCTTGGGAGAGTGGAGTGCTGGACTGAGAGGATCCACAAGTTCTGGAAACTTTTATGATGATTTGAAGATGGTGATCTCTTTGGACTTCTTTTGGGTGTAACTGATGGGTACTGTAGGATTCGATGGGTTCTGCTTCAGGGTACCTCCTTAATTCCATGCCATCTGTCCCTGAACTTTGCTAAGAGCCCCTCCAAGGATATTGGTAGGCATGCGGAACTGTTCATTGTCCCGTTATCAAGCATTTTAGAGCTCTGTCTTCTAGTATATACTCATATGACCTTATCTGCTGGATGCCTCCACTGGTTCTGACCTTGTCCCTCTAGACCTTGCTTCAGAGAGAAATCCATCTCTCCTTAGAATGTGGCTGTGGCAGGCCTTGTCTTCATATTTCTAGTCTCTCTTTCTCTCTCTGTGTCTATGCTTGGACTCTCTCTTTCCAGTCTGCTTTCTTCTTTGGTTTTGTGATTCCTTTGCGTTTTGGTAGACATGTGTGGACTGTCTTCTCAGCTTGTAGAGTACCAGTAGCTAGGCCGCCTCCAGCCAGCCATCCTCTGACTCTCCATAGTGAGCAGTGTGGAGAACTGCCCCCACCCCGGCATCCCCCACCCTGCATTGTTTAGAAGGACATTGCGATGTTTCATCATTGATCAATTAGTATGAAAATCAACTTTTAAATTTTAGTGGCGATAATTCAAATAAAAATAATGCTTTTCAGCCGGGCAGTGGTGGCGCACGCCTTTAATCCCAGCACTCGGGAGGCAGAGGCAGGCAGATCTTTGTGAGTTCGAGGCCAGCCTGGTCTACAGAGCGAGATTCAGGAAAGGTGCAAAGCTACACAGAGAAACCCTGTCTCGAAAAACCAAAAAAAAAAAAAAAGCTTTTCTACATTGTTAGTTTTCCTTGTGCTTTCATTGAGTTTGTTACCTAGTGTCGTATAAAGAATTTCCACAAACATAGCAACTTAAAGTAGCAGATTTGTCAGCTCACAGCTCTGCAGGTCAGAAACCTGCAAGGTTGTAGTCAGGGCGTCAGCTAGGGCTGGGTTCTCACAGGGAGACTCTCCAGGGAAGGATCCACTTCTGATATAAGAAACTGCAGCCGGGTGGTGGTGGCACATGCTTTTAATCCCAGCACTCGGGAGGCAGAGACTTGGAGGATCTTAGTGAGTGTGAGGCCAGCCTGAGCTACAGAGTGAGTTCCAGGACAGCCAGGGCTACACAGAGAAACCTTGTCTCCAAAAAGCCAAAAAAAGAAAAAAAGAAAGAAGAGAAAAGAGAAAGAAATTGGCAGGATTCAGATCATAGGCCAAGGGGACTGAAGGCTTCAGTTTCTTATTGGATATTGAGGCCACCCTCAGATCCTTTCTATGTGACTCTTCCTAGCGGAAAGCTATTTATTTCATTCAATAAGCAAGTGGAGGAGTGTTAGGGAGATGTCTCACTTAGTAAAGTTGCTTCCTAAGCATGAAGTTTGGATCCCTAGTACCTATGTAAAAATCTGGGTGTGATAGTGAGCGCCTGTAATTCCAGTTCTGGGGAGGCAGAGACAAGGATGATCCCTCAGGTTTTCTGGCCAGCCAGTTTAGCCCAATGAGGGGAGATTCAGGTTCAGTGAGAGACCTTGTTTCAAAAATTAAGGTGGAGGATAATTGAGGAAGACATTTGGCATCAGCCTCTGGCCTGTGGACCACATACGCGTTCACACACATTTGCATGTGCACGCGCATGCTCATGCATGCACACACACCCATATAGTGGTATTCTATTTGTACTGAAATGTGATTTTATTTGTATGTTAATAAATAAAGTTGCCTAGGGGTCAGAGCTATCAGCAAGCCATAGCGAAGGCCGGGCGGTGGTGGCGCACGCCTTTAATCCTAGCACTCGGCAGGCAAAACTAGGTAGGTCTCTGTGTGTTCAAGGATACAGCCAGCAGTGGAGACACACGCCCTTAATCTCAATACCAACCATAGAAGACTTGGAGGTCTGTACAGAGAGGTAGTTACGAGGCAGTCACGTAGTTGGGTTTACAACCAATGAGAAGGCAGAACAGAACTCTTATTTAAAGTCAAACGCACAGGAAGGAGTCCTTTTTCGGAGAGGTCTCTTGGCAGGAGAGGCTAGCTGGCGGAAAGCGGGTAAGACTCTTAGCTCTGACCTCTTTGGCTTTCATCTTTACATTGGCCCTGTGTCTCTTATTTAATAAAGCAGCTGGTTACATCTACACACCCATGGCCAACAAAGGAAAGTTTCTTAGAAGATGGATGATAAAGTCTTACATAATAGAGTCACAGTATTGATATCTCCTCATCTCTTTGGTAGTTTGTTGCTGAAAGCAAGCCATAGGCATGACTCTCAGCAATAGAAGTCACAGGCTGTTAAAGTCAGAAATAATTGCTTTGGTCAAAGAAATTTTCCTTCTCTTGGGGCTGATGGATGCCAAGGTGCCTTGCTGATGTGTGAGGTCTTTTGGAAAGGATAGGAAGTTGTAGCATGAATCTTAAAAGTTCTTATTAATAAAATCAAACCTGAGGCCAGTTATTGGGGTGAACACTGGAAGGTCAGAGAGACAGAATAAGCCACAGCTATCTCACCTCACCGGATCCTCAGCTGGTCTTGTTTCCTCAGACTGGATGCCCCGAGCCCTCATCCAGAATGGGTCTCAGCCGAACTGCTGCTAGAAGCCTGAAAGCTTAACCAGCCCAATGCTTCTCCAGGCCAAATGCCTCTCCAGGGCAAATGCTTCTCCAGGCCAAAGGCCTCTAGTTTCTGGTCCTCACACCTTATATACCTTTCTGCTTTCTACCACCACTCCCTGGGATTGAAGGCGTGCTTTCTGGGATTAAAGGCGTGGGTCACCACGCCTGGCTGTTTCCCATGTGGCCTTGAACTCACAGAGATCCAGAGGGATTTCTGTCTCTGGAATGCTAGGATTAAAGGCGTGTACTACCACTGCCTAACCTCTGTTTAATATTGTGGCTGTTCTGTCTCTGACCCCAGATAAGTTTATTAAGGTACACAATATTTTGGGGAACACAATACCACCACAGGAAGTTACTTGAAGTTTAAACTATTTTCATTTAATTTATTTATTGCATGTGTTACACATGTGTATGTGTGCACACGCATGCTGTGGCACATGTATTGAGGCCAGAGGACAACTTTTTGGAGTTAGTTCTCTTTACATTGTGTGGATCCTGGGGATTGAACTCAGGTCATCAGGCTTGAGAGCAAGTACATTTACTTTACTAAGCCATCTCATTGGCTCTAAAAGTTTTGAGGTTCTATGTGTATATGTTGTATGCAGTTAATTACTTTATTCATGTCAGGTTATTGTTCTTGATTTCCTAAGAAGGTGGCAGAGGTCTAGACATCAGCCAGTGCCGGACTATTTCATGACACCTCTGGATGACGGCATAGTGCTGATCAAAATCTTTTATAAACAATTAGTGGTGGTGGTGAAGGTGGAGACAGCGGTGGTGTTTGAACCCAGGGCTTCCCAGGAGTTAGGCAAACACTCTTCTGCTATACTACCCACACCAGCCCACCCAGCTGACTGAATTCTTTTAAATGATAGACTTTGAGTTTAGAAGATGAAAGTGCTTTAAAGAGTCTGGGGAGTGAAAACTGATTGGTATTGCCCTGCACAAAACACTGAAAAAAAAAAAAAACCTTGATTTTGACTATGATCACTTGAAAGCTGCTCTGTAGTAAAAGAGAGGCAGCCATCTTCAGTAGCTGCTTGTGATCAAGGTCAGAGTATCCTACTCATTGAAAATTGAGTTAGACCTTGGGGAAAAACATTTCAACAGTAAGTTGGCTTACACTAAATGAATAGAAAGGGAGGAGATTGACGTTAGTATGTTTACAAATCACATCCCATTTTCCTTTGGACATCTTTGACAACTCTCATCCAGAAGCTTTTGCAAATCATTCCATACCTCTATGTGTGAACTCCTTTTTGGACTTTACTCTTACTTATCTGTTCCTTGAGGGAAATAGCTACCTTTAGAGAGACTTCTTCAATTTTATCATTTTTTTTTTAAAATAAACATGCTGGCTTACATAGGGTGGCTACTTAAATACTCACCAAATTCATTTATGTATCTACTGGGAGACACTGCCACCTCAGGTGGATCTTGGACCACCAGGGAACTGACGTTGTGATCCCCAAGATGTTTCGATGGTCTGTGATGACAAAGTAATTTTCACAGTAATAAGGTTGGATTTCCCTTCTCACTCGTTCATCCAAGAATGATTTGCCATTCAGCTGAAGTATTCATACACTGCTTAACTTCCTGATGAGCTTCATGATAGAAAGTCTTTTTTTTTTGTTGTTTTTTTTGTTTTGTTTTTTTTTCCAAGACAGGGTTTCTCTGTGTAGCCCTTGCTATCCTAGAACTCACATTGTAGACCAGGCTGGCCTTGAACTCAGAGATAGTCTGCCTCTGCCTCCAGAGTGCTGGGATTAAAGGCGTGCACCACCGCTTTCCGGCAGTACCAAAGAACTTTTGAGCATACGTTTGAGAACTACTCTTTTCCTCTACGGAAACATGGTTGAAGTAAATCCCCCTTCTGCTTCTTGAAAACCTAGATCTGGTTGTCCACACACATTGGAGAATGAGAGGGAGGCTAAGATTCAGAACTATGTTTATTGGGGACCCAACTCTTGGGGTTTGGAGTGGGCAATCGTTCTTGACAGATATTCCAACTTCCTGTCTCTAGTTCTCCATGCATAAATGTAGCTGTCAGTATTTTGAGCTGAGTTTAGGTGGTGAGAAGTCTGTCAACATTCCATGTTCAGAACACAGTCTCCAGGTGGCTCCCAAGCCCAGAGCCTCTCTGATATGCTTTCTCCAGAAATTAAACTGAGGCCTCTGGAGACTGGGTGCAATGGGTAGCCCTAGCAAAACTTCATTGTCTAGAAGACTATGCATCAGAGACCTATTCATTGATCCATCTGGAGGCTGAAAGTCCAAGATGGTGTCAGCAGACATGCCAGTGTCTGCTGAGACCTCTCCTCAGGCTTGCGGATGGCTTGCTTTCCTCCATGTCCTCACAGCATGGAAGGAGAAAGCTGTGACAAGCTCTCTTATAAAGCCGCTGGTTCTAGAGGATTAGCGGCCTCCCTTATGCCACTTATCCTGAGTTATCTCTTTACATACTGTCACACTTGGAGGCTCTGGAAGTTAAGGCTCAAACCTAACAGTTTTGGAGGACAGAAACAGTCCATGACATTTAGCAGCCTCTAGGCTACACCCTCTCCATACTCTTCTGACTAATTCTCCCCCGTTCATAGTCCTCATAAGTCTTTTCCTTCTGAGGTGATGGGTGCTTCCCATTGAATCTTTTCATCTTTTGACTTTTCTGGAACTATGAGGCAGGGACACCCTCTTCTAGACACCAGGCATGTTGGCAGTCAATTCCTAACCCCAAGGGATACCTTGGGCAGCAGGACTTGGTATTAATTTTTGCTTTGCTCGGGAACCCACCATGGGATCCTACTTGATCATTCCAAAGGATACACCCTTAGTCTCTCTCCAGGATAATCTAAAAGTGCTCCATCTGGGGGACTTCAGACTGGACACACTTGTTTGGCTTTCAGTTAAAATCTGGCCTCAATATGCACTAGACAATGGCCACTGCTGGTCTGAATTTGGAGCTTTCAATTTCAATATCTAAAAAGGTCTAGACAGCTTCATCAAACGAAATGGAGAGTGGTCTAAGGTTCTCCCATATAAGCCCCCAGAAGCACCCAGTCATCCTCTGGTTCCTCCTTCTAATTTCTCTTCACCTACTTGGGCTCTTCCAGCCCTTCAACATCACAACCACTTGTAGTCTCCCCACCTTCAAGTCTCTTTTCGATCTTCACTCCTGTTCTCTGCTCATTTCTCCATTCATGAACTGCAGACTTTACCAGCTCAAACTTAGAAAGGTGATTCTCTAAGCACTCCCCTCAGACTCTAATCTGGCTGCTAAGTACCCCCTCCCCATGGTCAAAAGCATCTGGTAACATTCTGTAGGAAGTTACTCTTCTGCAACTTAGAAGAGTCCAGCAGTGACTCTAGCCACTATATCAGACTCAGCTTTTTTGAGCCGAGACCACAAAATTCCTTCCTATTTCTTTAGTTTGTTATTTTGGGCCTTACCTTCCCAGGCCATAGGTATCATCTCCCTTCTATATCCATACTGACCTACCTAACTTGTGTTTTGTTTTGTTTTTTAATTAAGAGAAGAGTGTAACCATCCACATTTGATCTGGGAAATGGTAGATTTCACAGGGTCTTGAAATGCCTTGATTGGGGATGGGCTCACTTTACCACGGGGTTGAGTTCACCATGAGCAAAAAACAACCACATGGTTTGCTGCCATCTTGGCTGGGTGATCTCATCAAGATGGAGACAACCACGTGACTTGGCTGCCATCTTTGCTAATGATATCATAAAGAAGACAAATACCATGTGACTTCATCTTAGTCAGTGCTATCACATGTCTCAAGCCAATTGACAACACCCATAAAATGTCATAGTCCCATTGAATCTTCTGGAGATCTCTGTACCCTTTTTATATTAGACTAAGGAGGTAACATCAAACCTCTAAGAGTTTTTTTTAATTTTAATGTTTTGTTTTAATTTTGATATCTTTTTTTACGTGACACATTTACTACCTTCTAAGGAGACCTAAAAGTCTTCCCAGCCACGAGTCTCCAATACTGGCATACTGTCAAAGAGAGCCAACACCTTGAGATTCACAGGTACCAACAGATAGGCAAAAGATAAATTGCCAAGTGCTAGACAAGCTGCTGCCAGTGAAGAGCTGGTACAGTAGGCTCTGCCGGGTCTCAGTGCCTGTTCTTTCTGCCTGTATCTCCAGGCCTATTTTCCTCTGGGATAATTTTTTTTTTACACCCTCGGTATCCCTTTGTTCCACACATCTGTTTTTGTTTCTGCTCAATCTAACATTACTAACAATCACTATGTTAAATTTCCATTTAACAATAAAAGTTATAAAGATAGGATCCCGAGCCAGGCAGCGGTGGCGCACACCTTTAATCCCAGCACTCGGGAGGCAGAGGCAGGCGGATCTCTGAGTTCAAGGACAGCCTGGTCTACAGAGTGAGATCCAGGACAGCCAGGACTACCCAGAGAAACCCTGTCTCAAAAAACCACACACACACACACACACACACACACACACACACACACACAC
>CABHPR010117413.1:0-11658 GCA_902168415.1 Peromyscus melanophrys
TCTTTCTCTTGAGTACTCATCTTGAGTACCAGCCTCCTCTCCCCTCCAAGTACTCTCATGTTTACTTAGGCCAAGAGAGCAATCACCTGCAAAGCTAGTGGATGTCCTGGGAGGTACTGGCCACACCATGTATTGCTGAGGAGTCATATGTGTCCCAAGCTTTCCTCCACTGTGTTTTCTTGTAAGGTAAGTTGTTGATCTTAGTAAGAGACCATATGCTAAGAAACTCAACACTTATGTTGGAAGAAATCAATTGCAATGACTAAGATGATTATGCTTGGTATTTTTTTTAAATCTGGCTACTGATGACTGAAGATGAGACTATAAACTAGAACAAAGCCAGTTTTCCAGTCATTCTGAAATGATCCCATTGGAGTATTTTCAAATACAGTAATTGAGAAACTATGCTCCTTTCAGCAAAGTGGCAGTTGCCTGTTATGGCGAGAACCTTCAAGGATGATGAAAAGGTGAGTCAGGTGCCTGCATGACTATTTCCACACAGAAGGGGAGCTATGAGATAGGTTATTCAATGTCAAACTCCACTTACTTTAAAGATACATATTATAATCTGGGGTATCAGGAGGTTTGCTTTACATTTCAGAATGTTAGAACTCGAAGGGACCTTTCAGAGTCTACCTTTTAAAAGATGGCAATGACCCTAGCTTACCAAATTCATGGGAGTGATAACCCTAATAGTTTCTGTGTGCCGAGGACTGGAGTCAGAAATTAAACACCTCCTCAAATGAGGACGGTCATTTCTAGGAGCCCTTTAAAACCTTCTCCCCATACTCTCAGTAATCAGATTGTATTGATTACTGGGTGCCAAGGACCCTATTGGTATTGCAAAGAAAAATGTTCTGTGTTTCATTTATGGGAAAAGGTCTTCAGACCTCAAGGGGCGGTTGCTTCCCACAGCAATTCTTGGTTCATGATACACCACTCTGGATAAAGGGCAGACTTGCAGGAGAGTGTATCACATCAGACCTCTGACATGGTGAGTAAGGCCAGCTTAAATCCCTGAAGACAATTATAGCAGTCACAAATTGACATCAGCTGTTGGGCATGAGCTTTATTAGTGCATAGGAGGCAACAAGAAGACAGCTCTTCACTTTTACCTCATCGGCCTCCTCCGTCCATGTATGTCCATGGACTTTTCTTTCTCCTCTTTGCTTGTGACCTCTCCTGGCAGCTCAAGGCTCTTTGGAAATTCACTTTCCCGATGACTCTACTCCAAGTGCCAAACATTTGAAATTCATTCTGGAAACAGTCAGTCCCGTGTGAAGGTTCTTTATTTTAACCCAAGCATCTCCATAAATCGATAGAGTGTCTCCCCAGGATTCACTCTTCCACTGCCCCTCTCCATTTATAAATAAAACTGTTGTTTCATGAGCATGTTGAACCTAAGTCCAAAGCGCCAAACCCGCAGGGTTGAAGTAAGGCCTCTTGGTCACAAGACAGATACTCTGTTCTTAAAACTTCCTGGTGTTGGCCAGATAAATGTAAGGGTTTTGAAAGATGGCACTCGGGTTTATTATCTGGTCAGGCTGTGGCCTGCATGATAGTTGTTGGAGATCTGATAACCTTTGTGGAGTTTGGGAAATGCTTGCCTGGCACTGTTAATGTGAGAACAAGCCAGAACAAGCTGTGTTTTTCTTTACTATATAAAATAGATTACTGTTATCAAACCTCCCCCTTTCTACCAAATTACATCACTCTCAAGGCTTATTTACACACTGCATCCTTTTGCCTTCTTTCGCCATGGGTTAGGAGGCTCTAGAACCTTCCTGGTGACTCTAACAGTCCCCACTATCTCTTAGTATCTGCTAGCACTCCACCACTGGGACACATTTCCCGTCAGCCCTCCATTGGGAAGCTATGATGAGTTCAGATCCTGCTTCATCTTCCAAAGTCTCACCAAATGCATCTCTGTGCATCCATCTCCCACTCCTCTCCCAAGCAAACCCTTCCTCTGTGTCTCCGGGAGCTCAGGATTAGTCATCAGAAAAATCTCTCACATGATTTGCCCTCACTTTCTTACCCCATAATCTCAAGTACGAGTTGCCTTGGGGCACAGCTTTACTTGCACCTCTCAAGTGTAGACTGTTCTACCTACCACAGTACTCATAGGATAGCATGGGCCTGGAGCTGGGAAATAGCTTTGTTCCTTGTTAGTCTTCCAAACTGCTCTCACCATCTTCTCTTCTGCCCTTCCATTTGTTAAGCTATTTGCATCAGACTGAACCACTTGCCATGCCTCTATGTTATGGTCATCTACGGACTCCAGGTCACCCACCTTTGTTCCTAGAAGATTTCAGCTTCAGGATTAGTGTCGCTTTTTCTCATGCCACATCTATCATGACTCTTGAGGATTTCACAACTGCTTCCAATTGTCCTTCTAACCTCTGACCTCTGAGGCCCCTTTCCTCCAATGACTGTGTTAGTATCTTACCTCACCTGTATATCCCATGGTCATCTTAGCCTTGTCAGTTACTGCTGCTGCTGTAATAAATTAACTGAGAAGAGAAACTTATAGAAGGAAAGGTTTATTTGGACACATGGTATTAGCTAATGCAGTCAATCGTGGCAGGGAAGACATGGTGGTGGGTGGGTGGTCTCATTGTATCCACAATCAGGAAGCACAAAGTTGAGTGCTGATGCTCAGTTGCCCTCCTTTCACTCCTCCCCTTTTATTCTATGAGATGGTGCTACCCACTTCAGAATGAGTTTTCCTTCCGAGTTAAACCTCCATGGAAACATTCTCACAGACGTGTCCAGAGGTATATCTCCTAGGTGACTCCGAATCTAGTTAAGTTGACGATGAAGATGAACTACTGCACTTTCACACACTTGAAGTGTATTTCCTTTATGACTACACTCCCCCAGCTTCTGAGCTCACTTCCTCTATAGATACCTCAGTTTCAGTAAACCCTCAGTGTTACTGGGGCTGTGGTCGTTTCTATGGCTACTATCACAAATTTCACACCATCAAACAACACAATATGTTTTCTATGTTTCAGGAGGACAGAAGTCTAAAATCAGTTCAAGTCATGGTGACAGCAAGAGTGGTTCCTTCTGGGGGTTCTGAGAAGAAAAGCCTTCGTTGCTGTTCTCAGTTTCTCTGTCTGAATTCCATGGTGTGTGGCCCCAGCTTCAAAGTGCATCACTCCGATTTCTGCTGTCGTTATCATGGAGCCGTCTTCTCTGACTCTGATCCTCTGCATCCCTCCTCAGGATCATCGGGATGGCATAAGGACCACACAGATAATGCAAGATAACCCCTCACCCCAAGATCATGAATCACTTCCATAAACCCTGTTCAGTCACATAGGGTAACACTGCACACAGAGATTAGGACTTGACATCTTGGGGGGGGGGGGAATTATTTAGTCTGTAATGATTTGTAATCAGTGGCCATTCCACAGTTCCCTCATTTTCCAGCTTCTTCTTCATGCCATCTTTACTCTGCTTAGCCACCGTGAGCATTACAACTAATCTTTGTGTAGCCTGGAAGCTCCCTTGTTCCTTTCTTGGATTGTTGTGTTTGTCTGAAAACCCCCCATGTTGGCTGACTACAATACAGACTTTTGAAAACCTGTACAGAGAAGCTGCATGTCACTGAAGGAAAACTGAAGTCTTTGTTAATGTCTTCTAAGTTTTTAGACTGGAGCTTCATAACAGCCCAACCAAGCACACTGTTCATCTGTGGTCTAGGTATGGACCCACGCTCCCACTGTTGGCTACCATCTTGTATGCCATCACTTAAAGGTGAGAGCAGCCAGGAAGCTCTCATCAGTAGGTAAGAGGTTCATCTTTTCATGTGCACAAAGATGAAACTTTGCCTTCCTCCAGGACCATGGGAGAATGACTTCATTTCTGCAAAAGACTAGACCCAGTGTTCTTAGTGTTCCCAGGTCTCACACCCTCTCCTAGGGCACAGCATGAGGGATTGCTCTCCCTCTAGCATGCCCTTTCCTTTCCCTTTGCTACTCCATTGGTTCCACCAAGAGATGGTGTTCCTTGAGAACAATGGAGCGGGGTCACACAGATGTCCCATCTGTGATCGAGCACGTCACAGACATTTATTCTCCACACTTTGACTGGTTGTGTGTTTGTGCACTAACTACCGTCCAAAGAAACTTCTCAGATGAGGTCTGAGAGCTGCATTCATCTACGGGTATGGAGATATGAATTTAGAAAGCAGTTTAATACTATGTTCATCTAGGAAAAGAATAGCAGTAGGTTCACCCTTGGGTCCAGTGATCTCCCAGCCATGGGTCCTTGGGCAGATTTACAGTACAGGCACTTCTCTTTTTTTTGGTGTGTGTGTGTGGAGGGGACTGTAAATCCAATCAGATAATGGATTATTAATCAGAATGTCACCTTTATAATATTCATGCCACCGATGCACTCACAGGCTACCTTACCACTCCGGCCATTATTGTAGTTCACAGGATTCTTGACTGGGTAAGACTGTTGATGGAAGTTTCCACCCAGCAGTCCACACAGCAACTCCTTGTACTGTCAGAGCTAGGCAGCAGGGAGGAAGTTTCCTGGCCAGCCCTAACTTGATTTCCCATGTCCTGTAAATGACATGAGTGGTGTCTTCATCAGCTAGGTCTTAACCTTGCATTCCAGTGAGCAACCGTGAGCAGGGGCAGTAGCCTGTATTTTGGGAATCTCCAGGACACTCCTGACTAACAACTCCATGGGAAATATTCCACACCTGTGACTTTAGGGAGGCATGTTATCTCAAACATCCTTACGGTTAGCTATCCTTTTCTCCATCCCCCTCTCCCCACAGAAGAGGGACTTGCCCTGACAGGGAAACAAACATGTCCAGGATGTGGTGTTTGGATACTGAATTCTAACCACTGGACCACCTGACAGCATCCACATTTTTTTCCTATCAAAAGTAGAAATATATTTTTAAAACCTAACACATGACAAAGTATGATTTACTTTTACTCACTTAAGCTTGGTCCTATATAGCTGTGAAACCAAAATTACTCATAGCAAATACATTTAAAAAAAGCCAAAAAAAATTGATTTTTCAATCTTGTATTTAATATCAAAGTTAAGGCTTTAATCAAACTGGTTGTTCCACAGAACAGCAGATTCCCTGACAAAAATACTTCCCCACTTCTCTAGAAACGACATTCTGTTGAGGAATGTGAACATCATGTCCCAAACGCCAACTCTGCTCCTGGAGTCGGGCTGGAGGGAGGCCCTTTTTTCATGTTGACAACCTCAGGTCTGAATTACTCATCAAAGATTGGTCACGATTCACCAGAGGCAAAGGACTCAGTGCGTGACACTGTGAATTCCAACCACTCATTCCATAATTCGAGACCTCTTAGATTCACATTTGTGCCTTGGCAGAAAATTTATGATCTACATAAACAAGAAACTCATTTTTCTGTAATTTGAATATGGCCTTCATGCCAAAGTTTATAGCACCGAGTTTTGAAAGGCACTTTGGAACCAAATTACATCTTTAAGATTCTTGATTCAAGCTTGATGGGGTTACCAAAAGTGGCTTGCCTTTTATAAATTTTTTTTGATAAATAATGTAAAATGTTGCACATCCTTTGATTTATAACTCCTACATCTAGAACTTCATACTAAGAAAATAGTCTCAGATGTGGAAGTAAATGGGACGAAGTCAGACCTTAAAGAAATCAACAGGCCTTTGCTCTGGACCCATCTCCAGCACTTACACCAGCACTTATCCATGTTTTAAAGCCCTATTCTCAGTTTTCCCCACTGTCAAGTGAGAATAACATTGCACATATTTGGTATCTTTTCAGATTTAGAGATGTTAGAAATACAGCCTACCCCCCAGCCAGTTCTGGGGTATTACGAAATGGCAGCTTTTTTTTTTTTCAGACAACATACTTTGATCCTGTTTCCTCTCTCCCAGCTCCTCCCAGATTCTCCCTACCTCTTAGTCCCCCACCCTGCCTCTCTCTCAACAAAAATATAATAAAAAATGAAAATCAAAACAATTTTAAAAACCAATAAGACAAAAATACTAAAACAGAACAGAATATGACATCAATCCCCCCATACTCCCCTCCCCCCCCCAAAAAAAACCCATGGAGTCTGTTCTGCGTTGGTCAACTACTCCTAGGCATGGGACCTTCCCTGGAGTGTGGTTGAAACATCCAGTGACACTCCATTGAAGAAAAGTTATTGTTCCTTTCCCAGAAGGTATCAATTGCAAACAGCTTCCTGGTTGGGGGTGGGACTCTATGTCTACTTCTCAGTGCTGGGATTTTGTGTGGTTTAAGATTGTGCATGTCTTGTGAATGCTGCCACAGTCTCTGTGGGTTCATACATGTATCTAACTGTTTATAAACTCATATAAGCCTCTTCAGCCATAAAAAGGCATTGCAGAAGAATTTTTAATGGCTTAGAAAAATATTCACAATAAAGCATTGCCTGAAATTCCATCCCTAGCTACAGAGGTGAAAGCAGGCACTTGAACAAACATTGGTACATATAAAACTAGGGAAGGGAAATACTGGAAATAGAAAGACTTAACTGGGGGAGGGGTGGGGATAAGGTAGACAAAATGGCAAGGAAGGGGAACCAAAATGAAGGGGTATAACAAAGCCGTATGGAAACCTACTATTCTGCAACCAAATTAAAATATGTATAAATTCTTTTTAAAAGTTGTAATGAAGATGCCCTGCTGGGCTGGAAAAGCTGTTCCTGTGAGCTGTAGGCCATTAAACAAAACTCCAATTTAAGGGATGCTATGCTTGGTGGTCAAGGAGACCCTAGAGGCTCCCCAACACAGTATAGGCTCTTGCTATTCCTCTTGGTTTTCCACCAGAACTATATGACAAAACCCCATTGTTGAAGGCAACACACACCGTGGCTTGGTTGCATAATATAGAAAAATCAAGCTGAAACTGATCTGGAGGTTTCCTTTCTGCCAGCTAAATTGCATTGATCCAGAAAGTGTTATGTAGGTTGCTAGGGGAGAAAAGGCCCTAGCAACAGTCTCATCTAGCTGTGAACCCTATGAACAGTGAGACCAACCTGCCAGACAGGACGTGTCTTTTGTGGAATAGTGGCACTACTAATATGGGGATCACCAGTTGCTCTCTAGATAAATTTGAGGACTAATCTACAGAAGGAAACCCATTCTTTCCACTATATTCCTGGGCAAAAAACCCATAGCAGGAAGGGTCATAGGCCCTACTGGGAACCAAATACTGTCATTTAGCTAAATTGGCATAACACCAAACTGACTTAAGATATCTATGTTTACACCTATAGGCAAATGCTGCCTCCAGCCTGATTATAGAAGTTTCCTTTCAGTGAAAAGCAGTGACCACAGAGACTCACAGTTTCAGAAAAATGCTGAATCCACCATTATGGATGAGTGTTAACATTAAACAACATAGGTATACCATTCCCTCTCTGCATGCACAAGACTTGAACAAGATCAAGCCAGCTGAAGTTCAAGCATGGATGGGGAGGTCTCGTGAACCCCACCAGAGAAGCTAATGGCAACTGATAGCTGCTGGGCGAGGGGGGGTCAGTTTTCTTGAGATGTGGCACTGAGAGACTACCCTACCCCAGCAGACGATCCCACACCTACACACACACAGCCAGCACTATGTGGACTCAATGGGTTTTAAAAACAAATAGCACATGATGTTGGAAAGGTAAAGTGGCGGTGGGAAGAAGGAAAGAATTAGGAGGAGGGAAGCAGGCAGGAGGGGAATCTGAGCAAAACACATTATATACATGTATGGAATTCTCAAACAACTATAACGTCTTCAATGAAAAGACAAAAAGAATCAAAGAAGGGTATATATATGTTGAATAACCAGGAAAGATGAAAGTAGGCTTGGACTGACTTACACTGTGGGTTTCACATGGCATCGAGTTCCATACAATTTACCAATCAGCATAGTAGAGCCTGTACCTGGACAGCAGGCAATAATGGTTGCACCTTAATCGAAGCATGACAAAATCACTGTAACAAATACCATGACTATATGTACAACTATATAAATACTTCTTGGTTGTCGTTTTTCCTCGGAGAACTCAGATGCTAGCCAGTAGGACTCAAAGTTAGATATTTAGCCACTCTGAATATATTTATCTTATTTAAGTCAATAACCTCATGGGGAAATTTTCATTATTTAAGGTAGAGGGAGACGGTTCAGGGGATGAGTATGTGCTCTACAAGCATGAGAATGTGAGTTCAAATCCCCAGCATTTTTATATAAAAAGCTGGGATGCATGTGAACTGGGAGTCAGAGATAGACATATTCCAAGGTTGCTGGTCAGGCAGCCTGGCTGAAACAGCAAAGGGGTGACCTATTCTCAAGGTAATAAGGCCAAAAGCAGTAGAAGATGACATTTAATGTCCTGCTCTGACCTCTGCATGTTTATGCATGGGCTTATTACCTCGTGCACTAATATACATGTAAACACACACACACACACACACACACACACACACACACACACTCTGTGCATACATTTGCACTAAAAAATCTCATTACTCTTGTTTTACACACAATAAAGCTTTGATTAAGTGTGAATCACTTCTTTGGGGTTGAGAATATTAAATATATGTTGGATCCAGAATTCATAGCCAGGCTACGGTCCATATGAAGCCTATGCTATGTGAACAGTGGCCAATGGTTATCTTGTCATTCCTCAGGTAAGGAAACAGAGGAGCAGAGAGGCAACCTGCCAGAGCCAAAAGACATAGGAAGACTGTGTTATGGACTGGGGATCGGATCCAAGATTTACTGATCTAGTGCAATTAGACAGATCTCTACCTCCATGAACTTCACAGTGACACTGTTCCCTTCAAGAAGGGTGCCATAAGGACCGGAGGACCACGCCACCTCAGAGAATTAGTGCAAAGGCGGTGGGTACTTACAAACATTGTCTCACACTGAGACAATGACGGTGCAAAGCCCTGACATGAATCTGCAGCGGGTTCCAAGCTCAGGCAGATGTGAGTACTCTATTTTCAATGATGATGAAATGATATGATATGCAGTGTCAGGATAACACTGCAGTGTAATCTACATTAAAATGTGGGCAGCAATGGGAGTGAATGAAGCCTTCCAAAGACAGCCTGGGGAGCAGGGCCACCTACCAGCTTGGTGCACCATCCTAGCCTTTGTTCAGGGGACACAATCCCTGTCCTGTTATTTGAGCCACACCCCACAAGCCTCTACAGGAAGCCTGCAGGTGAGGCCTCTCCAGGCCATGCACTTTGGCCTCATTTGGAGGTTGGTTCAGCATACAGCTCCTAAGCCTTAAGAGAAACCAGAAGCCATAGTCTACTTTGCAGCTTCCCCCATAGAGGGTTATCCACTTGGTGACACTACCCTGAGTTCTACTCTGTGTGTTCCCACAAATTTCAGAAGACCTCTCCATCAGGTGTCTGTTGGTATCAAGATTCCTCACTGCAATGGTTTGTGCTATGGTTACATTTCTTATAAACCACGTGACCCCTTCTTTAAAGACCTGCCTGCCCTGCTCTTCTCATTCAGACTCAGTGAGCTGAACTGCGGATTTGTTTGTGTGTCTTTCTTGTTTCTCCAGCTTGCAATCTGATTCTTCTCTCACATTTTCTTTTCCTTTTTTTTAAAGATTTTTTTTTATTTATTATATGTTCTGCCTACATGCATGTATACCTGCAGGCCAGAAGAGGGCACCAGATCTCATTACAGATGGTTGTGAGCCACCGTGTGGTTGCTGGGAATTGAACTCAGGACCTCTGGAAGAGCAGCCAGTGCTCTTAACCGCTGAGCCATCTTTCCAGCCCCCTATTTTTCCTTTTGGATCAGCCTGTCAACGGAGTATGAATGCATATCCCCTGGCCTTCTCCCAAGCTCCCCGTCATCTCTCTCAGAAGCAAGCCCCTCTCTCGGGCCTTCCATTCTGGTCATATCTACTTGCTTGATAAAGGCCTCCTTCCCATCCATGAGTGGCACACCAGCCATCTCAAAGGTCTCTATTGAGTTCTGACCCCCTTTTCTGCAGCCCATCCACTAAAAGGCTGGAAGTTAGTTATTTACCAAGAAGGCTGAGCAGTGAGATGACTGACCTGAACTTATTTTCAGGAATGTGAAGGCAAGCCAGAGAAGGGCTGTCTTTTGTGCTTTCAATCATCCTTCAATACGTGTGCTGTGAAGATCCCACATATCAAACGCTGTTCAGGATACGCCTGCTTGAGTCTGTTTATGTGTATGTCAGAAAGGGATATGACAAGATTCTTCAAACTTTCTTGGCACATCACCATTAGTATCTCAGCTGTATTTTCATGGCACCTCAGCCTGAAAGGACTGATCAACAGCTTTTATTTTTGGTAGGTGAGTTTTAAAACCCTAACAAATATTTAGTGGACTAACCACTTCCTGGCTCTTTGAGAAAGAGCTACACATTAATACACTATGTACGCATTTGAACTTGGATTGCTTTAGGCTCGAAGTTTGTGCATATATGAATTATTTACTAGTTGAGCTGTGTTTATTTTAAAAACTGTAATATCCTACATCACTCCTCTGGGTTTGCTTTGGCATCTCGGGTGACCTTAATGGACAGGGAAGTAGGAGTCCTGAAGATTTACTGCTTCAGAGTGGTAGCTCTGTTAGTGATTTCATGGGCCAAAATAGGGTGAAAATATAACTTAGCAACTAGGCAAGAACTTGTTACTCTAAAGAACTTAAATTAGAAAACAGCCAGGCCAGGGAGACAGCTTTGTGGGTGAAGTGTTCGCAGTGTGAGCATGCTGTCCTGAGTTCGGATTCCGAGAACCCACATAAAAACTGGGGATGGCGGTGTCTACCTGGAACCCCAGTGCATAGGAAAGGGAGTAGAGCTAGGCTGATGCTCTGGGCTGGCTAGCCAGTCTAGACAAAACAAGGAAGCAGTGAGCTGAAGTTTCAGTGAGAGACCCAGACACACAAAAATAAAGTGACGACGATCAACAGAAGAAGAGACCCAGAGTCAACCTCTGACCTCCAAATGTGCACGGATGGGTAAACACACTTACACAAATAATAATAATAATAATAATAATAATAATAATAATAATAATAATAAATCCAAAATAAAAAGTAAACTAATTGATCGAAAGAAAACCACCTCACTCTTACCACTTAATTATTTTTTAAACTGAGATGTCACCTATAATAAAATGTGCATAAGCTAAGCATTCAGTTTGATGAAGTTTTGTGTTCAGTTTGATGAAGTTTCACCATATGTAAGTATTCATCATCATCCACACAAGATCAAGAAAAAGAGCCACCTGTGGATGGTGAAGCCATGGACCCTAGAGGAGATCCACGGCCACTTTCCTAAACCGGAATAATTCCTCACTGCCCTCTAAACACTTATCCTGACTCCACAGGTAAGTGCAACCTCATCTCCCGTCAGAAACTAAGAAACTTACTTTTGTACCTGTATGTCCATTAGCTGTTCTCTGCTGATGTCAATGACTTACTTTCTAGTAGCATAATGTAGCTATGAAATAGGCTAATACTGGGGGAGGCTCATGAGGTGGGGAGACACATGGGAATTTTCTTATTACATTGCAACTCTGTCTTAAAGCTAAAATTCTGCCAAAATACAAAGCTACAGAGAAATAAAAGCAAAAAAAAAAAAAAAAAA
>CABHPR010117415.1:0-17338 GCA_902168415.1 Peromyscus melanophrys
CTGCTGGTTTTTTATTTTTTATGTACACCCTATCTTGTTCCGTCTAATCCAAATGCCAACCATTTCAAACCTTTTTTGCTTGTTAAGACCACATCCTCTGAATATGCATGAGTTTCTTATTTTTGTACTTGAATGATAACAAGTATTGCTTTCCTCCTTGGATTCAGTTTATTTGCTCATCCATTTTTGCTTTTTTTCTGGTAGTTACTCTTATCAAATGAGCTGGACTTGTAGGAGATTAGTAGAACACATTTATGGGTTATCTGTGGGGGTGCTTCCAGATATTATTGCTATGGGGGACAATGACGGAAGAAGACCTGCTTAAATACAAGTGACACTATTTAACAGGCCGAGAGCCCGGATGAAGCAAAAGCGGAAGGAGGAGGAGACCCTGAAGCGCAGGTGTGTTCTTTCCCACTGCTCCCTGACTGGAGGGGATCCGCTCTCCTTCCTCACATGATCCCATTGCCATGATGTTCTACCTCAACACAGGCCCATAGCGATGGGGCTGGATAGCCATGAATGGAAACTGTGATCCCAAATCAATTCTTCCTTCCTTAAGTTAGGTCATTAGTTATTTGTCACAGTGATGGAAATGGAAACAGTACAACTTTTAAGCTCCAGAAGCATTGCAAAAACATTTTATACGATCCAATTTTTATTTCTTTAAGATAATCTTTTAAAGTATCGGAAACTAAACATATCAGGTGTATACCCTGGCTCCTTCCCTTACCACCAGTGAGAGTAAGAAACACATTCAGCCATTATGCCTCAGGATTTTTACCTTGTCCTCTATCTAAAGTTGTCCTCTGCTGTGTTTTCTATGCTACTTTCTTATTGCTGTCTATATTTGTGTAGTTTGTCTTTATCACCACGTGTGCATTCTTTCCCTGAGTCCGTCCAGGAAGGGAGAGGCTCATGTCTGCCTCATTTCCTCTTTTGTTAGATATGTTTGTATGAGTGAAGTGCGGGTGTTGGTAATACCTTATGTCTTCCATAAATATATAAATGCACAAGTATAAAAAGAGATGTGCAATGTATGTTTATGACCATTGGAGATCATGAAGTCTTTATTAACATTTCGTAGTGATGAAGAGAATACCTCTTCTCCATGTAGTTTCTACCTGACCCTGACGACTCTGGCTCTTACTATTCATTTGTTTCCCTCTGTGTTTCCTTTGGAAGTCAGAGAAGCACTGTCTGCTTTAAAGTCGTCTATTTATGGTGTTAGTAGCATTGCCTTTGGTGTGAAGAAACTAGTAAATGATTATATTTTGTGAACAGAAACGCAAGCGAAATGTTTATGGTGGCTGCAAGAAGGAGGGGGAGGAGAAAGGGTTTCTGCATCAGTGTGAGTTGCAGCCCCTGATGTGTGGTAGTTCCTGGAATGAGAACAGTGCTCCGTCTCAAGCACATACTCTCCTGACTGGAAGAACATAGAGGTGGCTTCATTCAATGAAATGAACCTGTCTGTTCAAATTCTTAAAATCATTCGTACTTTTTAGACACTAATCTCCATATGATTTCCCTATATAACCATGAGTGTGCTGTTTAATGAGGTCAGCTGTTGAGATATTAACATGTAAAAATCATCCAGAATATACAAAAGAAATAGTTCATCTCCACCAATACGAAATTATCATCCCTAAATTTGATCTATGTTTACATCAGTTTACAAAAGCTAACCATTCCCCTCCTCCCCCAACTGACCTAATGCTTCACTGCTCTCCTCAAATAAAAAAAAAAAATCAATATACGCACCAAATACTCATGAGCAACCCTGTAATAATAAACCAGAGTACATGAAATTGAAATGACTAATTCCAGGAAAAAAGCTGATTACCTTTGTAACCAATCATAGTCTTAAAAAGAGATGATGTGCAGTATTACAAATATAAAAATTTCTTTAATTTAATTTTCATAAGAAATGCTTAATCTTCATCTAACAGTATTAAAATGATGTATTTTTTCTTTGCTTCTCCACAATCATGTATTTAATGTAAAAAATTAGAAACTAAGATATTTTAAAATCTTCACCCTAATTCAAATTTTTAATTTCTTTTCTTATCTTTTTAATTTCGCACACATTTGTAACTTGAACATTTATAATATGTATTCTAAATCATTACAATTTGTATTAAAATATTGTATGGCACAAAATATCACTTCAATGTGTATTAATTTTCCTAGAAACATTGTTTCCTTCTTTTCTCTGTTACCAGCTTTTGTTTTGCTGGTTTCCTGTTTCTCCAATTTTTACACTAGAAATTAAATGTACTTTAAAATATTCATTCTTTATACTACTGCAAATATATCAGATTCTTATGCAAGATAGTGAAAGATCAAGGTATATTATTCACCGTTTTACTAATCTTTGATAGTTGTACTTTGATAAATAAATAGATCATCTAAGATTCAATAGGCCAATTGCAGCATGTAATAGCTATTCAGAGGCAATTAAACTGCCTTTTTTCATGCCAGCATGTGAGCCGCCCTTTTACAACCTTCAACTTGATTCGTGGTGATTCAAAATTAACTTAAAAGTCTTGTTTGCTGACAGCTTAAAGCTTAATTGACTGAAAGCCAAATAGAGTGTGTTCTGTATTCAGCACTAAGGCTATTGATAAAGCCATGTGTAAATTGTGCATGGTGAAAGACAGTGATTGGGCCTCCTGTTCCTGTATTAGTCCACAACTTAGCATTGCTGCACAGTCAGAATTGCTTTGTCCAGTCTTTTATCACACCAGGTTAACTCTCTCTGGAGCTGCTCCAGCAGCAGAGCAGTCAAGTACTGAGCTTCTGCGAGACTGTGGGTCTGCCGTAATTCTGTTTCTGATTTGTGGGTTCATTTAAAAAAAAAAACAACCAAATATATATTATTGTCCTCTCTTCTCTGAATGGGACCTCTGGTGTCATTTTTCAGGAACCTTCTGGATTTTTGTCCTGGCCATTTTAGGAAATAGCTAAGTCTTTGGGTTGAGGAGTTTTCAAAATATTTTAAGAAAAATGAATATTATAGTATTGATACCTCTTACAAATATTAAATGTGGTCATTTTGAACATTTAATTGAGATAAAAATGGATGCTTAGTAGCTTCAAGTGTAATGTAACTAATATATTCTAAAAATCATTAGACCATAGTATACTTTCAATACTTCTACATAAAGCATATTTCACTGATTACTGAATCTTTCACATGTGTATTTCTATTTTTAAATTGATCAGCTACTGATTTAATCATTTAAAAATTAAATTTTCTGTGTAACAAATGTTGAAGATGTTTTATAAGTGCATTTATAGTGCAAGTTTTGAGATTTTTTTACAACACTGTGAATTCTGACATTTAAATATGCTTGTGGTAAGCTCTTCTGTCTCTTTCTTATGTTACCTCAGTTTTACAGAATCACCTTTTAAAATCACTAATGCTGATTCACTGTTGTCTATACTAAATAAATATTTGAATTGCAGCTAATCTAACATTTTTAAAGGCATGAATTCTTTTGAAAACAACATTTTTGTTTTTTTTTTATAGTGTAGTCGTTCAGTATATAAAAATCAGTTAAATTGTTAGAGAGAGCAAATGAAATTCTCTTTTGTTTTTAACATTATTTAAAGGCTAGGCTAAAATTTAAATATAGGGATAAAATCATTATCACTTAAAATAATTTAAAATAATAAGTGTACTCATAAAATATTTCTTAAAATTTAGGACAGGTGGTGTAAGTTTTGAGTCTATGACAAGTAAGATATTTTCTGTACAGAATTTGAAAGGAAAATAAATTGTATGGCCAGGCCTTGCAGATGTTGTCAGCGCTGCTCCTAATCATAAAAATCCAACTTGACTGTCAAGTTTACCAGTACTAATTCTTTAATATATTTTTAATTTTATTTTTATTTTTAGAGATGAGGTCTTACCTTGTCACCCAGCCTGGTTCAGAGCTCAGTGTATAACCATCTCTGCTCACTGTTCTCTCCTGCAGCATGGGCCAGTTTTAGTATAGCTACACTTCTTCCAATGTCCCAAAGAAGCTTCTCCTTTTCCTAATGTCTTGTCCAGTACTTGTAATCAGTTGATCCTTTGATCAATTCAGTATTCCTGTTAAGGAAAAGTATGGCTATTTTGTATTCCCAAGCGTGTTACCAGAATTCCAAAATCCCCAGTGCTGCCACCATGCCGTTCTAGGACAAGAGGCCATTAGAGATGATCTGGCTTGACAAAGGCTTTTCTTCTTACTAATTACAATGTAGTATAATTACCAAGCTACCAAAGTAATTCTGTACTTATTTCTTAGCAACTGATGCTTTATTTTCGTTCTTATCATTTCAGAGAAAAATGAAAATAATAGATAAACCTAACAATTAGAATGCTAGAAAATTTTCAAATAGTAGTACTTTATGCCTGTAGTATATACTTGGAGGTTTGAGGCATCTAACAAGTAAATGAACTCTTTTCATTTGTATTTAGTGTCTAAAAATACACCTGGGAAAATATTACCTCTTATCCACTTAATATTTAGATAATGCCATGACTCTCATTTATGTTGAAATCTATATTAAATAAATTGAAAATTATAAGTTGTGAAACTGTAGATGGGATCATAAGTATCTGGTTATATGTTTTTGTATGAGCTTTATAAATGAAGGACAAATTAATGTCTCAGTGAAATGACATTTTCATTAATATCAACTTGAAAGTGATATTAGTGTCATACCATGAGAAAATTATTTTCACCATTAAATGATCTAATAACATTACTAAATTAAGACCATTCTGTGTTATATATTTAACCTTCTAGGTGATAGAAGATAAGTATACCTTGATTTTCTCTCTCAATTTCATAATATTTAAAATAATAATGGGTCTGGTAAAGTAGTTATTGAGGAACTGAGATGAATGTCTATTGAAATTGAGATTATAATTATACTGATAATAGAAGCATTGTTTAAAAATACACTCAAGATCAAAGTCAAGATTACCTACCAATGGATTCCCTATTAAGATGGGTCTAATTCTGCATGATTTCTTTGTGGGACTAAATAACATTTGATGCTGAACGGTAGGAAAGACACTGGGTTTTATATGTATAGAACATTCCGGAATGACTTGATTGTAGCTCTTTGAGGTTGTGTCTTGTTTCTAACCCAAACTGATCATTACATTGAAGTCCTCTTTATTAATCACTTGTCCCCTTTGCATGCTAATCCGCAGTAAGTGTGCGTTAATATTTCGCAGTATTTTGACGAGAGGATACAGTGTGAGACAGTGACTGAAACATCTACATACTGATGAGCACTTACTTGCTAGTCTATACTAATGCTTTAGAGGATGCTGAACAAGTTTAGATGTTAAGCTTTTTAGGAAGAGTGAATGATGGCTAATGATTATTTAATGACAGATCTCTGGACTGAGAGGCATTTAGCACTCAAAGTATACTGCAAAGCCTATTTCTCAAAGCTTCAGACAGGTTTATTTGGTCTCACCTTGAATAGAACAGTGCCATATTGATTTCATTGGTGTGGATTTAAACACACTATCGGCTTAGAATAGCACTGCTATGCAGTAGAAAATGATTGTCCTAACCCTTATGGCGACTTGCAGCAATTCTTTCACATTACCACGCGAGCTTCAGAAGTGATTATGAATTATTTCCAGTATTTGGAGTTTAGTTATGACTTTGGAAAAAATTAGATGTATTCTAACAGTAAGCAATCATTAATTGGCAGGAAGATTTATGTAGAAATAACTGAGACTTAAATTTATATATTTAAATTAGTGGCCTTTACTCTCTGTTATATTTGAAGACACTTGTTCTGTGGCATTTGGTGATGCTGTAGGTGGCACTTTGAGTCTCTCTTTCTGTGAAAGCACTTATGTTTTTGATTTGTGAATGGTAACGATGTTTATGCTAAGTACTTTGTTATATTTTTAGTGTGTTTTAATATTCCCTTTGAATTTCCATGTAAGACTCATTATAGTTACTTCAGATGTTTGATAGAGTATCCTTCCAAATTTTTAGATTAAGTTTATTATATATAATAGATGAAAATTTATCTTAAGTTTTTTCTAATTATTTTTGTTTATTTATTATTTAAGGAACATTTAAAATTATACAGTGTTGAAAGTACCCAGTAGCAATTCACTTGGTTCAGGTATTAAATATTAACAGCTTTCTATGCACAAACATCTAGGCCAGTGAAGATTCTAGATATCAGTTGGATTATGCCCACTCATGTACCCTTCACCTTGTCACTCAAACACTGAATCTCCTTAGCTCTCCCTATCTTTAAAATGTTTATGTTCACCAGACCACAGCCACTACATGACCTCTGTTTCCTCCCCACTTCCACACCCCAGCGATGTCCTGGACCCGTGAGATGTTTTACATCCTGATCTGGACCTGCTTTCTTTTCCTTTTTAATATTACTTGTTCTTTTTATTAAAGAATTTGAAATATAATTATGATGTGCTTATAATTATATTGTCACAACAAATGCAATGTTAGTAGGTCTTTGATGTTTCTTAAATACAGGTAAAATCTGTTTAGATCCATTATAAAAAAATTAAAAATAGACTTGAATTTTTTTGATTTTTTTTAATGGGAAATTAATTTTTTCAACATATTTCGAGGGGATTTTCTTACAAAATAAAATATTGCTTATTTTTTATTTTGCAGAAATCAAAATCATGGGGTAAAGCCATTAGAGAAATCACCTTTTTTTTTTTGTCGTTGGAAAAAACAAGCTAGATTTTGGAGAAGTTTCAATTATACATTGTTGCTCTGGATTGTTTTTCTATGTGTTGAGTCCTTGTGTGGGAGCTTGCGATACTAACACTGGTGGTCTTGTGGGGTGGTGGTATGAATTCTCAATACTTTTTATCTTCTCTTGACATGATATTCATTTTTTTCTTTTCAAACAGTTTCATAATTCAGTAAAATAATAGTTCAGCCATCTTTGATATGTGTGTTTACCAACATTACTGCACATATATTTTATGATTCTTTTATATATGGGAATATGTTTTAACAATATACATAGAATTAAGATAAGAGATCATCTGGACACCCTTTATTATTATTTTTAACTCCTTGGTAGCCTGATAACGTGAACTAGTCAGGAAGAATTTTATATAAATTGTTGTTTTAGCTTGTTATAGAAATAGATTGTTTTAAAACTAGCATTATGTCTGTCAACCTGAGTATTTCACTATATACATATATAGGTTGAGACTATACATATATAGGTTAAGACATAAAACTTTTCGGTTAGTATTTATTTCATAAATGACAGATTTCCCAATCTATAGTTACAATAATTCAAGGACTAAGCTGTTCCTGTTAAGATGAACTGAGAATGTCTGGGAAAAGTTTCAAGATCCAGAGGCTGCAGGTTGGTAACTGATACCCACACTCTAAATGGAGTTAAGAAGGGAAGTCAGGTAGATCAGCTGCAGGGAAGAGAACTGGTTTAGATGTCTGTGCATGCTTCCAATTACTAGTGTAGGTTTGCTGTAAAGGGAAAATTTGTGGACAAAAAGTCCTTGAAAAGATACCAGATAACACCTGAAATTAATTTGATAATCTAATTAGCAATGCCTTAAAATGATGTATAAAACAATTTTATAAGTTAATTTAAATTAAAGCCATATGTAATAATTTCATAAGCACATAATTCTCCTCCTACATGCAGTTAAAAATGAAATCCCACACATATGAAAAGATTAGAAATGAAAATTTTGTGTAGCTGTGTATTAGAGTCAAACTTCCCACTTCTTTATACTGCCTGAAACTCCTTAGAAATGTGTGGTAAAAATGAGAATCAGCCACTTACCAATATACGTATTCCTTTGGCTTGAGAGAGAATAGTTTTTTAACCTTGTGTGATAATGAAGAGCAGATAGTCAATACTTTGTCAGTGGCTCTTTAGAGCTGAGCACAGTCGCTGTTCAGTTTTGCTTGCCTTTATCTGTAAACTCAAGTGTTTATTTTCCTCTTATTTATTAACATGGTTCTTTAAAAATTCCCAAGTTGCCTTTGCCTTTTGATTTTTACATTTTTTTCTATATTTACCTCTCCTAAGTTTTTTTTATTCCTTACATTTCTTATTACTTAGTTCTCAGGAATTATACTGCCTGTTAAAGTATATCACATTTAATAACTCCCAGGATGCTGAGCATTCTGGGAAAACCTCTCTGTGTCTGCTGTTTGTGCACTGGGTGAAGTCTTCACTGGAAAACTTGAGCCTAGGCTGAGCCATCACACGTTTACTCAGCTCTGTGGCTAGTAGTAATACATTGTGTTCTTCTTTGCTTCCGTTTTCATCCCTCCTAGTTAGTGGGGCAGCACAGGGAGAGGGCAGCCTGTGATGATTTTCTCAGAGCAGCTGCAGCAAGGAGTCCCTGGGAACTCCAGTTTTCTTCACAAAAGCCTTTAACAAGTAGGAGCTTTTAGTCACATATCATTGTCTCATTACAGGGAATAAAAGTATAGTAATTAAAAAAGTTCTACACTACTCCGGTGTAACCAGATGTCCTTGCTAACACCTCACAGGTGATGTAAAGCAGTTGTCCCTTTTGGTCTGAATTTTATGCCACTGATGTAATTTTTATGTGAATCTAGTAAGTGCTTTGTCATTTTATGAATAAAAATGATCCAGGTGTAACAGTTTCGTTTACTGTGCTGTAACGAACAGGTGTAAAATCTCCATAGACTCTGACCATCCAGGAATTGTTGTTTTAAAATCCTTCCAGTCTGTTACGGAAACACAGCTCTTCTATGCTAATCTGGTTTTAAGTAAGTCTTATCATACATAGTAGTTGGGTTTTCTGAGTATGAGAAAAGATTATCTATACAAATGATTTGCTGTTTTCAAATCTGTACAATTTATACAAGCATGTTTCTGAAATTTCCTTTTTTTCAAGAAAAATTATTACAATTTGTACAGCTTTCAAGAAAAAATCTTGGTTATATGTTTAAATCGAACTTTGCATTGTAACTGAAATCGAAAATAGAACATTCTCTGGGATAATTGCCTGCAAGTTTTTAATTACTTATCTAGATACCAGAATTACTTAAGATGTTTTTAAATCCCTATGGTGTATTTTTGTTTTGTTCTGTTTTATTTTCCACAAAGTGAGACGTTTGCAGTAAAAGTAGACAAGGAAACCAATGAGCTTTTTGATGTGTTTTGGATAAAGGGGAAGTAGAATAACACAGATCATAGAAACCAACGTAATAGTGCTCCAGTGAAGAAAGAAGTATTGACAGGAGGTGCTGGAAAAGCATGCAAGTTGCTCTTAGTGGTTAAGCTTTCTTGGCTATCGTCTACTGGCACACACTGCCGCAGCAGGCAACTGCGGTTTAAGGCTTCTAATTATCAGAATAATTAGCACAGGACACCGATAACACTAATTGTTTGAAAAAGTAATTTTAACATGGTCAGATATTTTGCCTTGATCTGATTTGGCAGGAAATGCCTTCATGCATTTGAAAATGCATACACATAATACCCATTTTTTGCAGAGACATTGCTTCAAAATAGCTCAGTGAGTGGCCTTTGCAGGACCCAGTGTACGCCAGCAGGGGGCCATCGTGCATGCATACAAATTAATAGCACGTTTGTTTACTCTGGTGTTTTGAGGGGGAGTGGTGCAGCAGCTGCAACAAAAGCAGAAGCCGCATTATGTCTGGGGGGCACACTCTCTGCACCCCACCAGCATGTGAGGAACATGCTGGCAGATAAATGACAAAACCAAGCCACTGTAGTAGCTATGTTCATAACACAAAGGGAGGAACTGCTGGGCTGCTCACACTGCACCTGTACCTCCTTAAAAATCCCGTGAAAGTTTGAAAATAGATGCACGTGCAGTGTGACAGCCATTTGAAATTAGCTGATTTTGTTTTCTTTTTTCTTATAGAGTAAGAAGATGTAGAACACTTCCAAAGTGTGTAGGTTACTTCATTTGCACAGAAAGAGTTATGCATGACTTTCCAATAATTCACCGGCAATTATGTATGTTTCTTGCTACAATTTATTTGTGATGTTTTATATAAACTGGAACACTCTAAGTTATTCCAGCAAATGAACTAACATGTAATATTCTCACTGAATCACATGGTTCCGACAAGGAACTAAATTGTGGCCTTTACAATAGAAGGCCCCTCAGATCCTCCACCAGAGCCTGTGAAAGCAGATTGAGCACTAGTTACATGGAGTCTTTAAGTTCTTTCTCACCATGGATTGTCTGTGCCTTTTCATCTAATAAGTTCAACTTTGAAATATTCAAGGAAGAAGTGGTAAACTCTGAAGGTGAAATTTAGTCAGCAGAATATGACCGTAAATTCCTTTAAAACTAGATTGTTTTAAAAGTGAGTTAATATTAAAAGATTTTTACTTCTTTTAAGGATTTTAAAAATCTATTATTAAGAAGCTTTTTTAAATGCCTATTTGGAAGATTCCTCTCATATTTGTCAAGCTTGGCATTTTTTTGTGACATTGTATTTTGTCCATCTTAAGGAATCATAAGAATAACAAACGCATACAGAAATATTTAGTTAATCTTAGGTTGAAACAGTTTAGATGGTGAAGACTCCTCAGATTCAGTGTTCTGAAATGTAATTCTAAAATTCGGTCAACACACTTTAAAATCTCAAAAATATATTTGTAGCTCACTCAGGTATAATGTCTTAAAAACCTCACTAAGAAAGTGGTATACTTATGTGTGGGGATTTAATCACATATATGAGTATGTACATATAGAGCGTTAACTTGAGTAGCAACATACAATGATGGTGAAAGGACATCCCTTAAAAGTGAATTGTTAATATTCCGTTAGGCACCAGCTCCATCAGTTACGGTATTAGTCAGTCAAGAGAAAAATAGTTTTGATTAAAGGACATCTAAGAGACCATTTGACCACCTTCGGAAATCTGATTTGAAAGCCTCTTGATAGCTGATTTCACTGTCATGTATCATTTTTAGTTCAACTTCACCTCATGTACCATTTTATATCCTTTTTATGGTCAATATTTGCTAATATTGACACCCGACACTTTCAAATGTCTTCAGGCTTGAGAAAACTAGAAGTAGATAAATTGAAAACTTTAGAAGAATCTTTTATTAGTCAGAAAATAGAAATCTGTGGTGGCTCTGGGGATTCATAGTCATAGAGATTTAACTGGTGTGCCAGGACTGTTCTAACGTCACATAGACATTGTAAAAATTTATTATTTTTCTTTAACTATTAAAGCCTAATATTAGCAAAATGAACTTTATTGTAAATAAAACAAGCCTGTAGGAACCAGAATCTAAAATAGTTCCTAGCTTAATCCAAATTAATTAAAATAATTTCATCAGCTGCTGTGGATAGATATAAATCATGGTTTTCTTTTTAGAAAGCCATCTTTTTGGATAAGCTATATAGTGATATATGTCTTGTTAAGTGCAAATTATTTTCACTTTATTAGGTATCACATTTTCTCACATACATGTGATTCTAAGGCATTATTAAGAGTAAAAGAAATTTAATATCTTTCTATCTACAGTAAACAAATAGATAATTCTGAATTTCTAAAATGAGTTTTTTTAGTACATTTTAATTCATATCAGATTTATAAAATGTTCATATTATTATGAGTGTAACTTGGGCTCTATTGTATACCAGAAGTTTCTGACAAAAATTGCAATTCTATGCCCAGTCATAAAGTCCTGGCTTTAAAAATCTTAGTGATATGTTTGTGAAGTGCAACATGTTTTACATATTGTAACAACCTGAAGGGAATTCCAATTGAATTGACACACATTGTTCTTTAGTTTTAAGTAGAATTTACTAAGATAAAAGTCAACTAAAGAAAGCATTATGATATTCAGTCCTAAACAAAGAATCAATGTTTTAAAAACGGTTTTCCCAGCTCAAACCACAGAGTTCTTAAAGTATTTTATCAGAGTAGTAAATTGTTGGTATCTACTTATCTACGGTTTTAATACCTAATACAATAACAACCTTCTATCAATATATGGCTAATTGCAGATATAAAGTATCCGCTGGTAGTCCATCTCTCATAAAACCGCCTTTCGCTTTAATTCAAATCCATTGATTCTTATTCCAGTTAAAGCTGAAGAACTTAATATGTCTTTTAATCCTTTTATTGTAAGCTAGGATAAAATTAATTTTACCCCAGAACTGCACAAAGCCAATTAACATGATCTTTAGAGTTATTTAGTAAAGTGCTTCAAATTGTTAAATTTATCTTGACCTCTCAGCTGCACTCTCTGACTGCTTTTTAAATGAAGTAATCAATATCTCACAGCCCTTTTAATAGCTTAAACTTCTCAACTATTTTACCTGTGCTCTAGTTAAGCTGTAAGCAAAGTGTTTATTCCTGTTCCTGTAAATCTGGAGTCAATTATGCTAAGTCTAAAGACAATTATATACTTTTGAGAAACCCTGTGAATTAAATGGTTGTTTTAATAAAATCAAAATCTCGTGTTGTGTTCAAAGTAAGCTAATCATAAGGAAAGATCATGGTCACATAGAATGTGCTTTCTGTCTGCAACTTCAATAGAAGACATTTATGTCCCTCACCACCAGTTCCTCCATTTTCTGCACTGGCTAGTTGAAGGTATTAATTTTCTTACTGTGATAGGGTGATCAACCGTCCTGTCAAGAAAATGGATCTCTGTGTCACCCTTTAGCATGATTAAATGGAGCCATGTCTCTGTGAAAAAAATACTGGATTTTCACGAAACCCTAGGAAGACTTACTTTGGAAGAACTATTTGTAATATCTCCAAAATTCCCTTTTGATTGGCAGTTTCATTTATAGGAAAGCATTGCAGCTAATTAACACATTATTTCTTTTTAACAGGAAATCCAGGCCAGACCAATAAAGGAAAGACATTTCCAAATCTGAGGAACTAAATGAGGGCTTGCTGTTATTTTTAGCACAGTACCAGGGATGCAGCTGGCACCTTATGCCATCACTCATCAGTTAGTGTGTCTTCTTTTTCTATTTCCTTGTTCACAAAGATCTATCTTTTTATTTCTAAGTGCTTATAAAAATTAAACACTGAATTTCAGCACCAGTAGTGTTAATACTTATTGGGACAGTGTTACTTTGAGCCCAGGTATATGCTAATCTTTAAATTACACCAAATGATGTAATTAAAATCTCCTATTTTGGCCACTTAGCAGAGGGCACCTGTTACAATACTTACTATTAGTTTAGGGATAAAATGTATAAATGGCTGATAGAAAGTACCAAATCAAACTAGTGTAAAGTCTTAATTCCTTCCCTAGGGGTGGGAGTTAAGACAAGATTGAGGTAATTAAACAGAAGGAACATAGAGAAGGTGGGGGGCCAGAGTGAGAGTGGAACTCTCCAAGTCCCCTTGTTTAATTTCCTCCTGGAAGCTGACCATGTGTACTGCTGTGCCCCTCCCCCACGGCCTGGCGTTGCAGAGGCTGAGCGGCTGGGGTCAATGCCTTGCCTATTGATCAGTATCCCTGCAGTCCCTTGCTCTAGCAGCTGCTTCATCGGCTTCTTTCAGGGCCTGCTTCAGTACATTAGAATAGAAATCCATAACCAGAGCTGTGCTCATCCAAGCAGGGGAAGAAACTAAATTAAATGGTATAAAACAATCTTGGATCAGGAGTTTGTGCCAATTCATCTTGATCTAAGATGTCACACCGGGCTCTCTGTCTGAGCACCTGGGCTAGAGGCAGCCATAGTGAAAATAGATGGAGCTGCGATCATTCATTTGTCAGCTCAGGAGCAAGGCAGCAGTTAGCAATTCCCTTCTGCAGAGGTCAGCTGACAGAACAATCAGTGCAACTGCAGAATAGAGCTTTCCTTTGAACTATTGTTGTGGAGCATGCTCCTGCTGAGAGGTGGGGGAGGGGAGCGGCTTGTTTCCTATTTGCAGAGGACTGTGTAAAGAGTAAAGCCTACAGGACCGTAGAGGATGATTCTAGATGCAGGTGCCCTGTGCTCTTACTCCTTGTGTCTGTGAAGTACGGAAATAAGGTTGATTTTCAGTGAATGCACAGAGATCTAGGTTACCAAACTGTTAAATATGAGACTGTCTAGAATTAAGGTCCTTTTAAACACAGAGGAAGTGACTACTGATATTTCATCTCTTTAGTGTCATGAAGCTTTCACATTTTTTTTCTTCCACTTTAGGACCTCTTAATATTTTTAATAAATATTTGTTCTGTCTTTAAAAACAGAAAATTGCTGTGAAGTGGGAAAATGTATGTTATAGTATAGATTGGAAAATGTTTCTAGTATTAAATATTTTTAAACACCTAAGACTGTAGTTTTTATAGGAGATGTAAGAAATGAGATGTGGTTTTCATGGCTTTGGTAGTTACATTCATGTTCTAACACTGGAGGAGTCTCATGATAAAAACAGCCTACATGTAGGAAAAGGGCAAATAACTAAAGTTTTCTAGGGAAGGAGTGTATTTTAAGGAATAACCCTCCAAAGACTTAGGGCTATTAACAAGGTTTTTCCATCTCTTTGGTTCAGTGACATATTTATTCTTGCCCCACCCTGATGCCCCAGTGCCGTTTTCTGAAAATAACTATTCTTTCTGAAGTGCGTCATCTAGAATGTTCTTCTAACCCCACATACTTTTTGTTTTGATATTCTTTTAATTTGCATTCTTATATTTTGACTTTCAGGTTGCTTATCGAGTGTCCCACAAATGAAGAAAATGTCCACCTCTTATGAAGAAAGGCGGAAGCAGGCCACTGCTATTGTCCTCCTGGGAGTGATAGGCGCGGAATTTGGAGCTGAAATTGAACCACCGAAGCTGCTGACCAGACCTCGCAGCTCCAGTCAAATTCCCGAAGGATTTGGTTTGACTAGTGGAGGCTCCAACTACTCACTGGCCAGGCATACCTGTAAGTTTTCAGATTTCTGATGCTGATCAGCTTGATTTTGAAGACATCTTTGTCAGCAGAATGTCAGAATACTGAATATATCTTGAGTTTAATACATCTGTAATATTAAGTTAGGAAACACTACAACCTTTTGGGTCCAGTGCTCTTTATTTCTGAATTTCATTTAAAGTTAAAACTTCATGTCTTCAGGGCTTCTCTAAAAGAACAGGAGAATTGTGTTCTTGAAGTTTTGATCAAGATTCTTCTCCAAAATTTATGAAAGTGGGTGTGTGAGTACACATGCACATGCACTTATTACAGCACACACTTCAAAGGGAATAGTTAAGAAATAGATTTTCTGGAGCCAATTTTTCTTTCTTTCTTTCTTTTTTTTTTTTTTCCCCGAGACAGGGTTTCTCTGTGTAATAGCCCTGCCTATTCTGGAACTTGCTTTGTAGACCAGGCTGACCTCGAACTCACAGAGATCCATCTGCCTCTGCCTCCTGAGTGCTGGGATTAAAGGCGTGTGCCACCATGCAAATTTGAGTGACCGTGGCCTAGAGAACACAGAACTAGCTTGCCCTAGGGCCCATGTTTTCCTGTGGAAATAGTTTCATTAAGTTTTACAGGAACAGAAGGAAAAAAGTAATAAATTGAGGCAATTAAAAAATACATTGGTGGCAAAATCAGCAATTCAATTACAGTCCTAAGAGGCTGTGTTGATGACATTCTTAGCTTTGGGGTTGATGGAAGCTGGTGGTCTGCTAAGTTAATAGATTCCGAAAGGTTTTTTATTCTCTTAGTCCAGTGGTTCTCAATATGTGGGTCAAGACCCCCCTGGCAAAACCTCTACCTCCGAAAGTATTTACATTAAACGTAGCAATGGAAATAATTTTATGGTTTGGGGTCACTGCAACATGAGGAACTGTATTAAAGGGTCACAGCAGTAGGAAGATTGAGATCCACTGTCTTAGTCACAGTGTGTTAGTTCTGACACCGAGGTGGGCAAGGAATGACTATTTAGGGAGCTACAGCTAGCTCAAAATAAGATAATTGGCCTCTGCCTCTGCATCATTCTAACCTCTAGATGCCAATGCAGTTCTGAGCAGTAGATCAGTGTTTTCAGACATAGCTTTTCCCCCAAGCATCCCAGTTCACAAAAGCTAGTTTCAATAATTTTTGAAAAACAATGTCACTTTCATAGGATAGGATTTGAAAAGTTGGAGATGGGGTTGTAGATGTAACCAACTGCCTTATTAAATAAGAGACACAGAGCCAATGTAAAGATGAAAGCCCAAGAGGTCAGAGCTAAGAGTCTTACCCGCCTTCCGCCAGCTAGCCTCTCCTGCCAAGAGACCTCTCCGAAAGGGACTACTTTCTGTGCATTTGACTTTAAATAAGAGTTCTGTTCTGCCTTCTCATTGGTTGTAAACCCAACTACGTGACTGTCTCATCACTACCTCTCTGTACAGACCTCCAAGTCTTCTATAGTTGGTATTGAGATTAAGGGCGTGTGTCTCCAATGCTGGCTGTATCCTTGAACACACAGAGATCTACCTAGTTTAGCCTGCCGAGTGCTGGGATTAAAGGCGTGCACCCACCACCGCCCTGGCTTTCGCTATGGCTTGCTAATAGCTCTGACCCCTAGGCAACTTTATTTATTAACATACAAATAAAATCACATTTCAGTACAAATAGAATACCACTATATGGGGTGGGATATAGAATGGAAAAAGCATGAATATCCTCTGTAATTGTTCCAATGACAGTTTTAAATGATTCCACTATTGCAGCTAGCTCTCACAGGTCTTGTCTTGCCTTGTACAGCTGCCTGCCACCCTGTGAGTGCTGAGGCAACAATGGGTCTAAGGTGTTTTGTAATGAGCCCTTTGGTACTTGGTGTTGGAAGTCCTTGGGCTAAGACCAGAGTATTCTTACCTTGTCTTAAAAGAAGTTTTAATGAATTGGGGCATCTTTTTATTTATTTTATTTATTGAAACAAGGTCTTACTTGTAACCCTGGCTGGCCTGAAACTTACAAAGATCTGCCTGCTTCCTCCTTTGGAGTGTTGGCACTAAAAGTGTTTGTTACCAACCCCTTCTGAATTGTGATATCATTAGGGAAACATAACCCTACTGATCATATCAGGAGTTGTTCTTTTTTTTTAAGGCCAATTTTTATTTAAATTATGTGTATGTGTCACGAGTAAGGCATGTGTACCTGCGTGTGTGGGTGTAGTTGTGCCTGTGGAGGCAAGAGGCATTAAATACCCCTGGAACTGGAATTACAGGTGACTGTGAGCTACCTAGTGTGGGTACTGGAAACCAAACTCAGTTCCTCTGGTAGAGCAGCAAGAACTCTTAACCACTGAGCCTTCTCTCCAGCCCTGTTTATTTATTTTTAATTCATGTGTGTGTGTGTGTGTGTGTGTGTGTGTGTGTGTGTGTGTGTGTG
>CABHPR010117416.1:0-20009 GCA_902168415.1 Peromyscus melanophrys
TGTTTGAATGTTATATGTCTATCAAAAATAAATAGCTAACATCATAAAAAAAAAAAGAAGTTGGTACCTGGAATTGTGGTAATGCTGTGATAGGCCTGACCATGTTTTTGTTTGGAGTATTATGAACTTTGGGAGTTTGGGTTAGGAAAGCATGGGGATGCTTCAAGCACTGCTTAATGTGCCATACTAATAGAAACATGGAAGACAGTGGTGCCAAGAGTTATTTGAGCTGTTGAGGCCTGGCTCAAGATGTTTCAGAGGAGAAGAATCTTAAAACATGACCTAAAGGTCATTATTGTGATATTTTGATGAAGAATATGACTCTTCCTTGTCTGAAGAGTCTGCCTGAGACCAAAGTAAAGAGTTTTGAATTGATTCCATTGGCAGAAGAAATCTCAAAACAGCCTTATTTGAATCTCTCATGTGATTATTAGTGGTCACTCTAATGAAGATTTATATTGAAAAGGAGCATGTGAAACAAGGAAAGACACAAGATATAGGACAATTTGAGGAGAAAAGGAGGCACAGGAAGTAGATGGAGCTAAGTCTTGTGTTAAAGGAAGTAAACAGATTAAGAAATCGAATAAAGGGAATGTTGACCTCATGGGAAGATCCTGCACAGTTAAGTTTCCAACTTGTGAAAAGGAATTAAAGAAACATTTAGAGCCTGGTGTGGTGGAGCACTACTTCAATCCCAGCACTACAGAGGCAGAGGCTGGTGGATCTCTGAGTTTGAGGCCAGCCTGTTCTACAGACCTTGTTTCAGGACAGCAGAGCTTAGGCGTGAAGGAAAACATCAAAAATAGAAAATTGATAAAGATGTAATTGAATAAGGTGGCCATGACCTGTTACAGCCCCAGCAAGCAGCAGAAATTGGCAGCTTCACCCAAATGGTTCTGGTTTTAGAGTTAAAGACAGAAGAAAGAGCTCATGGAATTTGCCTCCATGACTAAGGAAATCAGCTGTGACCAGGCATGTGTCAGGGGTATCTTTTAATGGAGACCTAGAGAGGCCATTGTATGAAATTGTGAAGTGTAAGCCTGGATTGCCTTAGAAACCCCAACATGTTGCAGGTTCCAGAATCATGGGATTATTGCCAAGGAAAGCTGCTAACAGGGTGTGGAACCAGCCCAAAAGAAAGAAGTGTGCTGTATTCAACAAAGCTGAAAGGATTTGGAGCTATGAAGAGCATCTTGACATTAGACCTGGAGACGTAGAGTTTCAAGTTCTCCTAGCTGAGTTTCAGTCTTGCTTTGGTCTAGTATTTCCTAGTTATGCTCCTTTTCCTTAATTTTCAAACAATAATGTATATCCTGTGCCATTATATGATGGAAGTATGTTATTTGCTTTTTTATTTTGATTTTACAGGGGATTAGAGTTAAGAAGTTGCATCTCAGAAGAGACTTTGAACTTCAGACTTTTAAAAAAGTTTGAGACTGTTAAAGACTATGGGGAATTTTGAAGTTGGACTGAACATATTATGGTATGCCTATAAGACTTTGAGGGTCAGGGAGTGGAATGTGGTAGTTTGAAAAGAATGGCCCCCAAAAGGAGTGAAAGTATTGGGAGGTTTGGCCTTGTTGGAGTAGGTGTAGTCTTACTGGAGGAAGAGTGTCACTATGGAGGCAGGCTTTAAGGTCTCATATATGTTCAAGCCATATCCATTGAGACAGTCTAATTCCTAGTGCCTACATATCGAGATGTAGCAGCCCCTTCTCCAACACAATATCTACCTGCACACCTCCATGTCCTACAATGATGATAATGGACTAAACCTCTGAACTGTAAGCCACTCAGTTACATTTTCCTTTATAGGAGTTGCTTTGGTCATGGTGTCTCTTCATAACAATAGAGACCCTAACTAAGACACTTGGGTATATGGTGTCTTCATTAATATGGTCTTATTGTCACATTTTAGAGGGTAACCAATGCAAATGTGAACAGCCAGTAATATTTATGAATCTATGAGCACTCACTGACCAAGAGCTCCAAATCAAGTAACTTATTTTTGGCACTGGTCATTTTATTTGTTAGCTTCTGGTGGCTAGCAGAGACATTGTTGCTCTGTTACAAGTTAACTCCTACTTCTCTCCTTTTCTTCATTACTATAATTTCTTTCTGCCTATACTTATTATCTTAGTTGGGGTTTCAATTGCTGTGATGAAACATCATGACCAAAGAGCAAGTTGGGGAGGAAATGATTTATTAGGCTTATGTTTCAGCATTACTGTTCATCATTGAAGGAAGTCAGGACAGAAACTGAAACAGGGTAGGATCCTGGAGGCAGGAACTAATGCAGATGCCATGGAGGGAAGTTGCTTTCTGGCTTACCTCCCATGGCTTGCTCAACCCACCTTCTTATAGAACCTAGTACCACCTGGCCGGGGATAGTACCACTCACACGGGCTGGGACATCCCCCATTGATCACCAAATGAGAAAATGCCTTACAACTGGATAGATCTCAGATCTTATTGAGGCATTTCCTCAAATGAGGTTCCTTCCTCTGAGGACTCTAGCTTGTGTCAAGTTGACACACAAAACTAGCCAGTACAATGATATTGTGGATTTACTGTCTTTTTAAATCCTAAACTTTCATTCATAATTTCAATACAATTTTCACTGTGAAATATGGTATCATGCAAAGTTTTCTTGGTCTATTTTCCATTATATCGTTCTCAAAATTAATTTGCTTACATTCCTATTAAACTATTTTTACCTAAATGTAATGTCATTATATATATGTACATATACATAATGAAATACATAATTTTTACATATATATAATGAAATTCTAAATTTCTTTAATAACACAAGTAAGTGCATAATGCTTAGTTTGATGAATAAACAGAATCTAGTAGAAAACTGAATGTCTGTTTTTTAGTTTTATTAATGTTATTATTATTCTCTCATATATTATGTTGTTACTGCAGCTTTCCGTCTCTCCTTTCACCGTGTCTCTCCCTCCTACCACTGCTCTCCCCAGATTTCACTACCTCCTTTCAGAAAAGAACTGGTCTCCAAGAGACAACAACTAAACATGGCATAATATGATACAATAAGACCAGGTAAATGTCATCACATCAAGGCTTGATGAGGCAACCCAGTAGGAGAAAACAAGTCCCATAGCTAGGAAAATAATTCTGAGACTGACCCTGTTCCCCGTTATGAGTACCACACTCATTTTTTATTTTGAGTTAATCTTATATCCAGCCACTTCAATGAAGGTATTTTTCAGCTGTAGTTCCCTGGGAGAAATTTTGGTATCACTTATGTATACTATCATATCTTGTGCAAGTAGCAATATTGCTTCTTCCTTTCCAATTTGTATTCCCTTGATATTCTTAAGTTTTCTTACTGCTCTACCTAGAATTTCAAGAACTAGCTAGGCAGTGGTGGCTCACGCCTTTAATCCCAGCACTTGGGAGGCAGAGCCAGATGGATCTCTGTGAATTCTAGGCCAGCCTGGTCTACAGAGCGAGATCCAGGATAGGCACCAAAACAACAGAGAACCCTGTCCCAGAAAAAAAGAAAACTATATTGAATAGAAATGGAGAGATAGGACAAACTTGTCTTGTTCCTGAATTTAGTGGAATTGCTTTGAGTGTCTCTTCATTTAAATTGATGTTGGCTGTATACCTTCTGTAAGTTTCCTTTTATTATGTTTAGGTATGCCCCTTATGTCCCTAATCTCGCCAAGATTTTGTCATGAAGGTGTGTCGTACTTTGTCTAAAACCTTGAAATCCTCTAATGAGATGGTCATATATTTTTCTTTTTCTTTCAGTTTGTTTATATGGTGAATAACATGGACAGATTTTCATATGTTGAACCATTTCTTTATCTCTGAGATGAAGCCTACAAGATCATAGAGGATGATCTTCTTGCTGTGTTCTTGGATTCACTTTGCAAGTACTTTATTGAGTATTTTACATCAAAGTCCACTGGGAAAATTGGTCAGTAATTCTCTTTCTTTGTTGAATCTTTTGGTTGTTTGACTATCAGTGTGACTGTACCCTCATAAGATAAATTTGGCAATATTCTTTCTGTTTCTGTTGTGTGGAATAATTTGAAGAGTATTGGGACTAGGTCTTCCTTGAAAGTATGGTAGAATTATGGGCTAATAGTGTCTGGTCCTGGGCTTTTTTTGGTTGGGAGATTTTTAATGACTACTTCTATTTCATTAGGTGGTATAGATCTACTTAAATTGTTCATCAGATCTTGATTTCACTTTCCTGAGTGGTATCAAATAGTGGAAGTTGCCCATTTCTTTTATATATTCCAATTTTGTGGAGTACAGATTTCTGAATTTTGACCAAATGATTCTTTGTATTTCCTCAGTGTTTGCTGTCATGCCTCCTTTTTGTTTCTGATCTTGTTAATTTTGATATCCTTTCTCTGTAAAGCTTTGTCTATCTTGTTGATTTTCTCTAAGATCCAACTCTTTGTTTCATTAATTCCTTGTATTATTCTCTTTGTTTCTAATTTATTGTTTTTAGCCACCAATTTGATTATTTCTTGCCACCTACTCCTCTTGAGTGTGTTTTCTCTTTTTCATTCTAGAGCTTTCAGGCGTGATGTTAAATTACTAGTATGAGATCTCTACAGTTTCTTTATGAAGGCACTTGATATGAACTTTCCTCCCAACACAACTTTCATTGTGTCTCATAAGCTTGGTTATGATGCACATTCATTTTCATTGAATTTTGGGAAGTATGTAATTTCTTTATTTATGCCGTGGCCCAGTGGTAATTCAGTAGAGAGTTGGTCAGTTTCCATGAGTTTGTAGATTTTCTGTTGTTTCTGTTGTTTTTTGAGATCCAGCTTTAATCTGTGGTGGTCTGATTGGATACAGCGTGTTAATTCAATTTTCTTGCATATGTTGAGACTTGCTTTGTGACTGAACATATGATCAATTTTGGAGAATGTTTCATGAGGTGCTGAGAAAAAAATATATGCTTTTGTGTTTAGGTTAAATGTTCAGTGAGTATCTGTTAGGTCCACTTGATTCATAACATCTGTTTGTTCCATTATTTCTCTGTTTAGTTTCTGTCTGGAAGACCTGTTCATTGGTAAGAGTGGGATATTGAAATCTCCCAGTACTAATGTGTGATGCTCTATATGTGATTTAAGCTTTATTAATGTTTATTTTATAATTGTTGGTATCCTTTCATTTGGAGCATAGATTTTCAGAACTGTGATATCTTCTTGGTGGATGTTTTCTTGGATGAACATTATATGTCCTCCATCTCTTTTGAATAATTTTGGTTTAAAGTATATTTTGTTAGATATTAGAATAATTACACCAGCTTGATTCTTAGGTCTGTTTGCTTAGAAAATCTTTTCCTAACCCTTTATTCTAAGGTAATGTCTGTCTTTGATGTTGAGGTGTGTTTCTTGTATGCATCAGAAAGATGAATCCTTTTTTCATATCCATTCTGTTACCCTAGGTCTTTTTTACTAGAGAATTGAGTCCATTGTTTTTGAGAGATATTGATGACCAATTATTGTTAAATCATGTTATCTTATTGTTAGTGGTGGTATTAGGTGTGTGGGTGTGTGTGTATACTTCCCTTCCTTTGGATTTGTTCGTGTGAGAATATTTATTGCTTGTGTTTTCATGCATGTAGTTAAGTTCCTTGGGGTAGAGTTTTCCTTGCAGTACGTTCTGTAGGCCTGGGTTTGTGGATAGATATTTTTTAAATTTAACTTTGTCATGAAGTATCTTGTTTTTTCCATCTATGATGATGGAATATTTTGCTGGGTATAGTAGTCTGGGCTGGCACTTACAGTCTCTTAGAGTATGTGTAATGTCTGTCTGGGTACTTCTTACTTTTAGAAACTCTGTTGAGAAGTTGGGTGTAATTCTATTAGATTTGTCTTTATATGTTATTTTGCCTTTCTCCCTTGAACTTTTAATATTCTTTTCTTGTTCTATATGTTTAGTGTTTTGATTATTTGTTGTGATTATGATTATGATTATGACTATTATTGTGTGGGGACTTTCTTTTCTGATACAATCTATTTGGTGTTCTATAAACTTCTTGTATATTTATAGGCACACACACGCATGCACGCACGCACGCACGCACACGCACACACACACACAGAGGACAGCAGAGCCTCCACACTCTCTCAACCTCACAGAGAAGGTCAAGGGACCGAGAGACTGCAGCTCAGGGGAGGCAGCGCTAGTCTAGGCTTCCTTCCTAAGGGTAGCCCATCGTTTTTCACCCTGCAGATGTGGAATGGAGGGAAGGTCCCACCTGCCCAACCTTCTTTAGGTTAGGACATTTTTCTTCTATGATTTTCTTAAATATATTTTCTGGATTTTTAAGCTGGGATTCTTCTTTTGTTACATTTTTTTTTGTTAGTTTTGGTCTATTCATAGTGTTAGGGCTTTTTTAAATGTAGCATTTCTTTGACTGATAGATCTGTTTCTTCTATCATATCTTCAATGATGGAGATTCTGTCTTCCATCTCTTGTATTCTATTGGTGATACTTGCATCTACAGTCCTTGTTCACTTACCCAGATTTCCCATTTCTAGAATTCACCCAGTTTGTGTTTTCTTATTGTTTTCAGTTCAACTTTCATGTCTTGAATAGTTTCCTTCTCCTGTCTGTTTACTCTTGGATTTCTTGGAATTTTTTAAGGGACTTAATTGATTTACTCCAATTCTGGTTTGACTTTTCCTCGATTTCTTTAAGGGATTTTTTTTTTCATTTCCTCTTTAAGGACCTCTATCATCTTCATAAAGTTGTTTTTAGGGTCATTCATCTTTTTGTGTTTTAGCTGCATTGGAATATTCAGGTCTTGCTGTTGTAGGATAGCTGGGCTCTTGTGCTGCCATATTACTCTGGATGTTATGGATTATAGTCTTAAACTGGCATTTAGCAATCTGGGTTTGGAATGATCACATATCTACGTGCTGATTTCTGAGTTTGTCTTTTTTGGGTGGGTGGATTGTTCCTTGTTTTCTATTTCCTCTTTTGTCTTCTGGTCTTTGTGGCCTGGATTTCTAGAGACATTTTGATCTCTGGTTTAGTAGAGAGTTTCTCTCCAAGTTGGTGGCTGGCCTTCCTATGGCTAGCTTGGGCTTTCATGCAGCACAGGAGGGGATCTCTGATTTTGTGACTAGTGTGGCCTGCACCTGTTCTGACTAGTATGGACTGCATCTGAGCAGCAGAAGTCCCCCTGTGTTGGGGACAGTGTTTGACCTCTGGATTGGTGATGAGGTGGGAGGTATGGGTGATGAAAATGCATCTTTGGAAACAGTGATTATGTAAATTGTTCTGGGTTTTAAATTTGGATACCATACTGCTTATTTTCACTTACATTTTTATCGCTGATGATTTCCATATATCTGTGAGATTTTATCTCATAGTAGGTATTCTTATTTTTCCCATTAAGCCAATCTACATATATTTTTCCTATGTGCAAACTAATTTGTAGTCTGAACAAGCCTGTTTTGTTGATGTTTTTATTGTTTGCTGATATCAGCTACTAGTTTCTTCTTGAACAACATATTTAGGATATCATTCAAGAAGAAATCTTAGAAACCAATGAAAAAGTATTTATTTTCAAATTTTCTAGTATCAGTTGGTATCATCAGAGTCCATTGGGTGCTAAGAGCAGCAAGTAAAGACATAATGACTTACTAAATACTGAAAGTGCCTACTTATCTAATTTTATAGGGAATTGGGATTTTGATATTTCCTTCTACATATTCAAAATAAGCAGGTCTCTTTCCAATCACTTGATTATTGTGTCCTCTAATTATGTTTTAATATGCTACATTGAAATACAATTCAATTTCCCACTCCAAATGCATGTCTGTTTAAAATTTCTATCAATATGACATTATCAGTAATGTTAATAAAGGTGATAAAAATTGTAGTTTTTCCTTTGTACAGTGTAATATAGCTCTGAAATATATTTTATTAGAAGAATACATTTTGTTCTGATTTGCTGTTACATTTAAAGGGCATTTTTCTTTTTATATGAAATTATTGATACTCTGTAACTAGAGAAAAATTATGTTATGAAATTTCATCTTGATTTTCACATATTACTAACACTTACTAATGTCATTTGATGTGTTTCTGAAGCAAGATGAAAGCTTGACATTATGGTATCCAAACATTCATATAATCATTCATTTAATGTCAAATGTTATGCTATATTTAGAAATAAATTACAGCAAAAAATGAAAGGCATATATTTAAAATGTTGCTTAAGATTATTGTGGGATTTGAATACATATTTTATAAAAAGTTATTGGAATGATGACACTATTGAATAACATTTTAAATATTGAATTAATATGATTTTGGTATTTTAATAAACATTTATTCTTCAACTTTGGATGGTATTTTAAATTATCAAGACTATGGCAAATAGGCTTTATTCAGATGTTTTTTATTAAGTAAAATAATTTTGTAGACAAGTCACAATAGTGGTTTGACTTTGAATACATTCACAAATATTCATTTATTTTCCTTATGGTTATATTGTTAAAAGAAAGTCTACATGTTTTCCTTATGTAATTTAATTTTGCAATCCAGACTTGTAAATAAGCATATTGTAAGTTTCCAAATAAACAGTATACAAAACAAATATTTATTAATAGCCTTTATCACTATAGAAAAATTACAATTTTTTGTTATTGATATTTTAATTAAATATCTGTTTAAAACTTTCATTTTCTCTTTTCTCTTTTTGACTTTCTATTTATTTCAAAGATGTGATATTGAATTGTTTATTTCTGTTTGTAAGGATATGTGGTTGTTTCAGGATCAGCATCATCTGTTAGCATTCAAACAGAAATTGATGTAATTTGCCTTTATTATGTTTTGATATGCCTCTTGTATCCCTAATATCTAATATCTTCAATACTTTTTTTTTTTTTTGGTTTTTCGAGACAGGGTTTCTCTGTGTAGCTTTATGCCTTTTCCTGGATCTCGCTCTGTAGACCAGGCTGGCCTCGAACTCACAAAGATCCACCTGCCTCTGCCTCCCGAGTGCTGGGATTAAAGGCATGCGCCACCACCGCCCCGCAAATGGAGAGATCACATGGCCCATACGGGGATCGAACCCGCGACCTTAGCGTTGTTAGCACCACGCTCTAACCAACTGAGCTAACCAGCCACATCTTCAATACTTTTATCATGAAGGGTTGTTAGATTTTGTCAAATGCTTTTTCGGCATCTAATTACATGACCATGTGATTTTTATCTTTTAGTTTATTTATATGGTAGATTACATTTACTGATTTCAACTTAAAAAATGTTGAGTGGTGGTAATGCATGACTTTAATCCCAGCACTTGGTAGGGAGAGGCAGGCTGATCTCTGAGTTTGAGGCACCTTGGTGTACATAGTGAGTTACAGGGCACCCTGGGCTATAAAAAGAAACCCTGTCTCAAAATAATGGATTGATAGAGATCTCTCATCCAGTGAAAATTTTTACCTCCTAAAAATACATACATAACTTTCGTCCCTGGTTCTTGACACATAGCACCTAAGCCTTTTGTAATTTCCTCAATATTAAATATGATAAACAGATATTTTCTTCTATTATATGGCTTTCAAGTCCACTTTTCAATAATGTTCTCAATCCCTTGGTTTTTCCAGGATTTGTCTATTTTAGGAAGATAATTATTGATGACCTCCTGAATGGGAACTAGTAGTTCAGATATTTTTTAATGGAAAAATATTGTGTAATAATTTATTATTAATTCAATTACCAATCTTTCACAAACACATGAAAATTTATATTCAAGAACTTCAGTATTCAAAGAGGTTCAGATTGGTAAATGCATGCACATGCTTAAAGGGTGGCACAACTCCCACACAGATACAGAATATTCTGACTTAGGACTATTGTAGACCTTGCACTATGTATCTATTCATCTACCCCTTCCTATATACCCTTTAGTATATCGTTCATTAAAATATTAAGTTATTAAACACTGTTCTCTAAGTTTTATGTAACACTTGAGCAAATTATTTGAAATCCAGTGCAAGGGTGTAGGAATCCCCAGTTTAAAGGTATTTGAAATCAACCCTCAAGCTATTACTTATGTTTAACATGGGTAGACATCTTCTATCACTGAGTTTTAACCTGTAGGGTAGGATTCTAAGCATGTAAAGAAAAGAAATAAAACACATACATATATAGTGTCAGAAATACTTAATTGAATGTGAGTGTAGAAATCCCAGTTTATTTTTTTTCTGTCTCTTAGAGATGAGAATGAAATAAACAAAAGAACTGAGAGGATCAATGGACATAACTGAAAAAGTTAACAAGTAGCAACAAGTTTTCCAACTTATGGATAAATCATTTTTTTAATTTATAGTATATGGTTGTATATGTATATTTTACATATAAAATGTAAAAGACTACAAATTTGAACCCAGGCACTCATGAGATAATATATGATACAATTTTAAGTAACCATTTAATGGAGAGCTGTGGACTGAAGTCATGTGATGGATCATCTACTCACAAGTTTGTTGACTGAAACTTTCATGAAGCACTTCTACCATCTATGATATTTTCATGTGAGTATTTGGTTTCTCCACCAAGTATTTCCAGTTTTTCTATGATCTATATTTAGAGTGGTGCATCAACAGTGCCATATTCTATTAGTTCAAGCATTCACAACTTATTCCTGGTTCAATGCTTTCAGAAAATCCAATTTACTTCTTTAGAGAATATGTGAGGACCCTGGAGAATTATGTGAGGTAGGAAACATTCTTGTGATTATTTTTAAAGTAAAAACTGTCAAAGAGACACTTAAAAGATATATCTGATAAAAATTTAATGAATCACATAAAACTTCTTAAAAATTTGGCTTCTCTATTTTAAAGACGAAAAAAGTGAAATATAATGCCTTATCTTAGGTTGTAGATTAATGCTCTGAATTTAAGGACATTATGAATTTATTTAAGATTTTAAAAAAGCAACGTTTTCTAAACAGACATAGCAGTACAGAGTCATATACATATGTTTTGCTTCAAAATGTACAGTTTATAATTTGTATTTTAAAATAAGATGGTGTTTTTATTTAGCAGTAAACTTACAGGTACAATGAACAATTACAATTAACAAATTATTTATTAAACAACCTCCTATTGGTTCTTACTATATAATTCTGCCCCAATTCACTGAAATATGCAAGTGCTATATTTTAGAATTATTGCATAATAATTTTGTCAAGATGATATTATAAACCATTCAAAACCTCAACAATGTATTTGATTAGCTCCACAGTATAATTTTAATAAGCTTTCAAAATCCATTCATTGCAATCTCTAGTTATCTGGGTGATAAAAAATCAGATCCATTTTGTGCTTTGAATATTATTTGGTTGAAATTCATTACATAAAGAAAATATTTTATTTCTGTACATTTGCTACTTAATATTTCTACCATAATTATTGTTTATTCTTTTCAGGACTCTAGATAGTCCTATGATCCTATATTTTCCTGCTGATGCAAAAGGTTTCACATTCCTGATATACTGTTCTTCAGATTACATAGAAGCATTACTTTTTGTGGTTGTTTGCATGACAAACATTCCTTATTGTCTCAAATTTTAGAACACTTTGTCCCAAGTTTGTGGCACTGTATGGAGAGGGTTTATTGGTGGAAGAAGAGCAGCACTGTGGGTGGACTCTAAGACTAACATTGTCACAGCAATTTCAGTGATTTCATTGCTTTGTTCCTGTACTTCGTTGTGAGCTCCCATCTTGTTTCTGCTACTATGCCTGTGACTCATTGCTATGCCTCTCCATTTTAATGGAGTATTATTCTTCTGGACCCATAAATCTATATAAACTCTTCCTTCTTTAAGTTCCTTTGGCCACGATACATTAGTACAGAAACAGAAAAGTAACTAATATACCACTCCAGGAAGCATTGTTTGAATTTTTTATGCTCAAGTCCCAAGCCAAGCAGAGATGCTTATTTATTTCCTTTGCTTTTCTATAAATATTGTATTTGTCACTATAAGTTGATACTCATGTGTCTTTGAGTTTTATCTTTGATCTCACTGAAGAGAGGAATTCTATGTTATTAACTGCTGTTTCTTTCCTATTTAATCTCATGTTTAATAAATATGTATTGTTGTCCGAGTAAGCTAAATCCAATATAAGGAAACAGTCATTGGTATAATTACCAGAAATTTGAGCCCTCAGTCACATTATTCTCCTCAATAACTTTGTAGTCAGGGCCAATCAACTGAACATTTCCAAACTGCTGTTATATTTTCCATAAAATGAAAAAATAGTTATACTCCAAGCATTTTAATGCAATTAAATATGGATATACTGCAGGATTTTTATTTTAATTTTTCAATTTTAAAAAGAAATATTTAATCTACTGTAACTAACTCATTGGTGTAAGTAAGAACTGAAGCTTCAAATAGAAGGAACGTAAAAGTTTCATGGGCTTTCCTTGCCTACTTTGGCATGTCAGTTTGTGTCATTCTTGTTAAGTCATGTTGATGAGACTTTACAGATATAGTTTCTGACATTTCTATGATGCACAACATCACAGGAAACTCCTGATCATCTGGATTTTACAGTCTTTCTTCCCATTCTTCTTCAATGTTTCCTGAGTCCTGGACATGAGTTTTTGTTTGTTTTTGTTTTGCTTGTTGTTTTGTAGAGGTATCCAGATATATATGTGGACGGTCAGAAAGATGATTTCTTCTTAAGCTGTTTTGATGAATAGAAATACACTAGAATATGCTTCATAACTAGATCTGCTGCTCCATGAGGACTATAAGACACTTAAGCCGGACAGAAAGGCAAGATGAGGGAGATTTATATAGCTCCCACCCCATCTAACATTGAGTCTTTAGCAGCCAGTATCTCCCTCCATATAATCCTGGGTATGTGCTTATAGGAAACTCCCTCAGCTACTCTATACTGTCTTTAGTCTTGGCTTACTCCTTAAATAAAGTCCTATGAGAGTTGGAGCATATAGGATTCTGTAGAATAAATTATTAAAGTTCACATGTAGCTTTGTAACATATTAAAAATTCATGCAAAAACAATGAAGAAGAAGAAGAGACTATTAATTTGGAAGAGAGCAATGGCTACATGGGATGGGTTGGAGGTAGGAGAGGAAATGGAGAAATAATGTAATTATATTATAATTCAAAAATAAAACAAATATTTAAAAATAGAAAAAAATAAAAAAAAATTAAAAAAGACACTTAAGCTTTTTTTATACCATTAGCTCAGACTGACATAAAGGAAACAACATTTTCGTCTCAGTTCTAAGACAAGCTACATACAATTAGCTGATTTTAGGTCTCAAAGCAAATTAAAACTAGACTAAATGCATTATAAGTTAAACTTTCACAGGTAATACAAAAGGACAAATTCCCAAGAGTCTAAATGTGGAACCAAGGTCAGGTACAAAGCAACTTTGGTTCCAATCCCCATTTGCTAAGTCTGTTTAATAAATACCCAACTCCCTACAAAATCCCTCAGCATGTTGTTGCCATGGTTGTTCACCCCCCTCAGATGTAACATTTTATTGTTTTCCTTGAGATGTATATAGCGGGAAGAAGAACAGTAGGGCAAGAGAGTGAAGCTTGAGAAAAATAAAGAAAGCAATTGTCAGTACATATTATGAGTCTTATTTCCTCAGATAAGAATCATTCCTAGGTCTCACTACTCTGAAGGCATTCTTTTTTTTAATTTTATTTTATAATTTAATTTAATTTTACATATCAGCCACGGATTCCCCCCCCCCCCGCCGCCTTCCCCCCAGCCTACCCCCCATTCCCATCTCCTCCATGGCAAAGACTTCCCTGAGGATTGAGTTCAACTTGGTAGATTCAGTCCAGGCAGGTCCAGTCCCCTCCTCCCAGGCTGAGCCAAGTGTCCCTGTATAAGCCCTAGGCATTCTTTTTATTACCCTGTATGCAGACCTGGGTGCTGGTCTCTCAGGCTGCAATACTTGTGGTTATCTTTAACTGTATCTGGCTGTGCAAAGAGGAGTTTTCTTAAAGAGGTGTCTAGACTACACTTTTCTGAGAGTATAAGGACACACGTTTATAGAATGTTATTAGGGATTATGGTAGTTTATAATAATTGATGGTTGTAGACTTTCCTCCAAGATCCATGACTTCACTAGTACAGGGTAATTGGTTAGATTTGCAATATTGGGCATGATTTTCCTCTTGTGTAAAAATTCCTTAGTCAAATTACAGAAATGTTTGATACCAACAATGTATACATGCCACCAGTGCACCCTTGGGGATATCATGCTATATTGGTAACTCTGGATTGTAGGTATCATAGCTGGGTAAGACTATTTTTTATTTCCCTCTTTTAGAAGCTTGACTAATACCTTCTGGTACCATAAAAGATAGTCCTAAAAGAAAGCACATTCAAATAAGTTCCAAGTACAAAGCAATGTCATGTGGGTTTTGGAAATTTCTTGGATAAACCTGACCAACAAATAAAAAGGGGACCTTTCACTCCTGGTGATGGGCTTTTGTTAGAAGTTCTTTGGCTCTTGGAGGGAGGATTGTCAACTCAGATGGAGAATTACATTTGAAATATATATGAACACATATACAAAGACTCATGCATTTTAGTTTAATTTTAGTTAGCTGGTTAGTAGTATGATTCCTTATGACTCTTTAAGACATCCTTCTTGCTATTTTATCTTCTCTCTCTTTCCTATGTTTATCACATCTGAAGATTTGAAGCTTGGAGCCTCAGATAAGAGAAAACATGAGATGTTTGTGTTTCTAGGTCTAGGTTATCTCACTCATGATGATTTTTCCAGTTCTATACATTAATCTACAAAGTTCATGATTTCTCACTTTTCTTTACAGCTGAAATAGTTTTTCATGGTGTATATGCACCACATTTTCATTACACATTCATCTGTGGAAGGACGTTTCAGTTGTTTCCATTTCCTAACTATTGTTAATAGAATATCAGTGAACACAACTGAATAAGGATCTGTGGAGTAGGAGGAGCTCTTTGTGCATATGCCAATGAGTAGTATAGTTAGGTCATATGCTAGAATTATTTTCAGCATTTTGAGGCTATCTATACTTACTATTATGTATAAGTACTTTGGTCAAACAGCTGACAACAAGGGTTGGAAGAAGTGTATGGAAACGGAAGCCCCATTTAATGTTGGTGAGACTTTAAACTTGTCCAGTAATACTGGGAATAAGTGTGGCTAGCCCTCAAAATGCTAAAAATAAATCTACCATTTGACCTAGATATACTACTCCATGGCATATGCACAAAGGACTCAACATCCTACTGTACAGATACTTACTACACACACACACACACACACACAAACACACAAATATGTATATATGTGCATATATATGCATATATACAGTTATTGATTTAAAAATCAAATAATTTATTATCATTTAAGGTTTGCTCTCTGTAATTTCCTTTAAAATATTAATATTTTGATGATTTATATACAAGTAAATAATAATAATGACATTAAGAGTATTTTGTCAGGAACAACAGTTCATTGGATGTTCTATATTACCAAATTTTATAAGTTTTTAAACATAAAAAAATCATTGTTTTTGTATTTGTTTCCAGCATCTATTCTGTAATGTAAAACTCAATTGTAAAGCTTATTTTTATTCAACTAGAGTTGATTTAATAATTATTTTTGTTTGTTTCTTTGATTTTTGGCAGGGTTTCTCTGTGTAACTTTGTGCCTTTCCTGGATCTCGCTCTGTAGACCAAGCTGGCCTTGAACTCACAGAGATCCGCCTGCCTCTGCCTCCCAAGTGCTGGGATTAAAGGCATGTGCCACCACCGCCTGGGTAACATTTTTTTTTTTTGAGACAGGGTTTCTCTGAGTAGCTTTGCGCCTTTCCTGAAACTCACTTTGTATACCAGGCTGGCCTTGAACTCACAGAGATCTGCCTGTTTCTGCTTCCTGAGTACTGGGATTAAAGGTGTGCACCACCACAGCCTGGCTTAATTATTTTTTATTGTTGAATTAAAACACCAAGACCAAAGTCAATTTATAGAAGGAACAGTTTATGTGGCTTATGGTTTCTGAGAGGTAGTCCCTGATGTCAGGTGAGGCACAGCAGCATGTGGCTTGGGGAAGAAGCTGAGACATCACATCTCTAACTATAAACTTGACGTAGAGAATGGGAACTGAAAGTGCAACAAAGCAATAAACTCTCAAAGTCTAACTGAACTGACATAGCTTCTATATCAAGACCCCACCCCCTAAAGGTTCCTTAACCTCCCCCAAAATCATCATAATGTGGACTAAGTGTTCAATTATATGTACCTAAGGGAGATATTTCTTGTTTGAAAACTATGCTATTTCAATGAAATTATGACAATGTTAACCAAGAAAACTATTTTTTATCATCCACATATAAATTTAGATACGCTCAATATACTTTAAGTAGCTCTACAAAGGATATCTTTCTTGATTCTCAAATTACCTTCCAAAGGGAAAAATAATGCAAATCAGGTACTACAAGATGAAAAATATCTGGCTATTAGAAGAATAGACAGTACCTGTTTTTTTTTCTTTTTTTCTTTTTTTTTTCCAGTTTTGTGGAATAGAGGGGTTTTTTTGAATTTATTTTATTTTATTTTACAATATAATTCAACTTTACATATCAGCCATAGATTCCCCATGCTCCCTCCTCCCACCTTGCCCCCCTCCCCTCAGCCCTCCTCCCATTTCCTTCTCCTCCAGGGCAAAGACTCCCCCGAGGATTGAGATCAACCTGGTAGACTCAGTCCAGGCAGGTCTAGTCCCCTCCTCCCAGGCTGAGCCAAGCTTCTCTGCTAAGCCCCAGGTTTCAAACAGCCAATTCATGCACTGAGCACAGGACCTGGTCTAACTGCCTGGATGCCTCCCAAACAGATCAAGCCAATCAATTGTCTCACCCATTCAGAGGGCCTGATCTGGTTGGGGGCCCCTCAGCCATTGGTTCACAGTTCATGTGTTTCCATTCGTTTGGCCACTTGTCCCTGTATTCCATCCATCCCTGGTCCCAACAACTCTTGCTCACATAAACCCTCCTCCTTCTCGCCAATTGGACTCCCGGAGCTCCACCTGGGGCCTGACTGTGGATATCTGCATCCAGTTCCCTCAGTCATTGGATGGGGTTTCTAGCACGACAATTAGGGTGTTTGGCCATCCTATCACCAGAGTAGGTCAGTTCGGGCTGTCTATCGACCATTGCCAGCAGTCTATTGTGGGGACATCTTTGTGGATTTCTGTGGGCCTCTCTAGTACTTTACTTCTTCCTATTCTCATGTGGTCTTCATTTACCATGAACATTCCTTGTGTTCCCTCTCTGTGCTTGATCCAGTTGGGACCTCCCACTCCCGCAAGTTCTCTTTCCCTCAACCCTCGCCCCTCATTACCCCCACTCACGTCCAGACTGTTCATGTAGATCTCATCCATTTCTATGTCATTGGGTGATCCCTGTATCTTTCTTGGGGTCCTGTTTCCCAGGTAGCCTCCCTGGTCTTGTGAGTAGCCATCCAGTCATCCTTGTTCCACAACTAGTATTCTCCTATGAGTAGGTACATACCATGTTTGTCTTTCTGAGTCTGGGTTACCTCACTCAGGAGGATTTTTTCTAGATCCATCTACTTGCCTGCAAACCTCATGATGTCATTGTTTTTCTCTACTGAGTAGTATTCCATTGTGTATATGTACCACAGTTTATTTATCCATTCTTCGGTTGAAGGACATCTAGGTTGTTTCCAGGTTCTGGATATTACAAATAATGCTGATATGAACATAGCTGAGTAAGTGTCCTTGTGGTATGATTGAGCATTCCTTGGGTATATGCCCAAGAGTGGTATAGCTGGATCTTGGGGGAGATTGATTCCCAATTTTTAAGAAAGCACCATATTGATTTCTAAAGTGGTTGAACAAGCTTGCATTCCCACCAGCAGTGGAGGAGAGTTCCCCTAGCTTTCAAATTTTAGGATTTATCTTACTATAAAAAAATGAACTACATAATTTTTTAACTTCTTTTTTATTGTTTTAATATTTTTATTTTATAATTAATTTTATTTTACATATCAGCCATGTATTCCACTGTCCTCCCTCCTCCCACCCCCCAGCCTTCCCCCCCAACCCACCCCCCATTCCCACCTCCTCCGAGGCTAGGACTCCCCTGGGGAGTCAGCCCAGCCTGGTAGATTCAGTTGAGGCAGGTCCAGTCCCCTCCTCCCTGCACCAAGGCTGAGCAAAGTGTCTCAGCATAGGCCCTAGGTTCCAAAAAGCCAGCTCATGCACCAAGGACAGGTCCCAGTCCCAATGCCTGGGGGCCTCCTAAACAGTTCAAGCTAATCAACTGTCTCACTTATCCAGAGGGCCTGGTCCAGTTCCTGGGAGCTCCTCAGCAAAGGATAAGCAGACTGCAACTGACAACTCCAGGGAGGCTACCTAGTAAATAGGACTCTAAGTAAAACACAGAGATTGCCCAATGTCAGAGAAATGGATGAGATCTACAAGAGAAAACTGGGGGTAAGTGAGGGGGTGGGTAATGGAGGGCAAGGGTTGGGGGAAAGAGAGCTTAGGGGAGCAGGAGTTCCCAGCTGGATCAGGAACAGACTGGGAGAAAAGGAAAGAGATACCATGATAAATGAAGACCCCATGGAACTACATAATTTTTATGGTTCCTATATATTTCTAGTCAGATATTTGCTGTTACAAATTTACATTTCATCAAGCAGAAAAGGTAATTAATAGAAACTCTTAAAATTGTGTTTTTTCTCTCAAAAACATGATGTTAAAATATGAAAATGTTCTTTACAAAAGTTAATATGAATTTGAATTCAGAAAGCATTAGAGATGCATTTGCACATAATTACTGAGTTTTTGGAATGCACAAAGTTTATTTTTTTCTGACAATAAATTCACTATTTTTCAGAATGCTATTTAAATATAAGCATTAATGCTGACAGTCAACTAAAGTTTAAGAATTCTACTCCTGGTTGGAAACTAGAGATTAGGCATCATTTCAGATAGTCAGTAGTTTATTATAGGGTTAAAATTAATGAATATTCATGAATTAAAAATAAATCAACAGTTTTTAAAGTCTTCGTTAAATATGTTTTCCAAAGTTAAAGACAGAAGCATACCATTGTTCACTAGTGTGATATTTAACATTGAAATTATTTTTTAAACATATTTTAAAAATAAGCACAGCACACAGAAATTTGTGTTAACAAGAGATTCCTGGAAAGTCAACAACACTCTACTGAATAGGTTCAAACTCAGTCTATATAGGCAATACAACTTGAAGTCAAGAGTTAAATAAATAAAAATTCTAAAAGGACAAGAATTTGGGTGGTTGTTAATGAGGCAGTGTTAGATTTTAGAGGAGTTAACCAGAGAACTTGGGTGTAAGTTTGATCAAGATACATCATATGGAATTCTCAAAGAATTAATAAAATACCTTTTAAAAATAAATTTATAAGCTTTAAAACTTTTAAATAGGTTGTTTCCAGGTTCTGGCTATTACAAATAATGCTGATATGAACATAGCTGAGCAAGTGCCCTTGTGGTATGATTGAGCATTCCTTGGGTATATGCCCAAGAGTGGTATAGCTGGATCTTGGGGGAGATTGATTCCCAATTTTCTAAGAAAGCGCCATATTGATTTCCACAGTGGCTGTACCAGCTTGCATTCCCACCAGCAATGGAGGAGAGTTCCCCTAGCTCCACATCCTCTCCAGCACAAGGTGTCCTCAGTGTTTTTGATCTTAGCCAATCTGACTGGCGTAAGGTGGTATCTCAGAGTTGTTTTGATTTGCATTTCCCTAATGATTAGGGATGTTGAGCAATTCCTTAAATGTCTCTCAGCCATTTGTGTTTCCTCTGCTGAGAAATCTCTTGAACAGTCTGGACGCCCCAGGTGGAGCTCCGGGAGTCCAATTGGCGAGAAGGAGGAGGGTTTATGTGAGCAAGAGTTGTTGGGACCAGGGATGGATGGAATACAG
>CABHPR010117416.1:25009-46748 GCA_902168415.1 Peromyscus melanophrys
CTTGGCTTTCTTCTTTGCATTGGTTCTGTGTTTCTTATTTATAAGACGGTTGGTTACATCTACATCATATAGCTTTTTGTCATCAACATATACACTTCAATTTCAGATAATTTCTAAGAAGTAATTGTTCCTCTGCCTTTTAAAATCACATGGAAGGATCCAATATTTATTCATGTGAACATTACAAGATTTTTTGTCAAGATACAGATTAGATGTAAAAGTTGCTACCACAGAGTTCTCTAAAAATATGTAGTCAAAATAATCTCATACATTCACATGTTCATTGCCAGTAGCCCAGTTGGGATATAATCCAAATATTATAATTAAGAGAAAATGGGTATAGTGTTGATGCTGTCATCTCAAACTTCACATGTGAGTTCTTTGTTATTTACAATCAAATCCTTGTTGCTCCCTTCCTCTGGATAATTGATATCCTTAGCTAACTTGTGGGAAATATCAGAAAATTAATATATTAAATGACAGAAACTTCCAAATGGTATTTCAACAACTCTTTAAAGTCATCTAAAATCAGAATATACAAAAAATGTAAAATCAATGTCAGAACATATGCTAATAAACTATTTTACATGTTTATTGCATAATATTCTATCATTTAACTATAAAAACCAATGGTATTGACAACATTCATACTGTGTATAAAAATCTCCACAGCTTCTAAAAGCTTTTTATTACATAAATCCTGAGATATGTGATCATTAATTAATAATGTCTATTCACTAACATAGCAAGCATCAATTTCTATTTCTTTTAATTCACCTATTTTATACCTCATGTAGATGGATCATACTATATTCATTCTTTTTTAAATCTGGTTTAGTTAAATATGTTTATAATCTTCAAGTTACATATATAAAGTATCCATTCCATTTTATAGCTCAATTTTTGATTCACCTAGCAAGATGAAATAATTCCAAATTTTCACTATGATGGATAAACTTGCATTGATTACTGTACCCAAATTGTCATTTTGAATCTGTGCTTTCATTTTCTTTAGGTTTGTAGCTAGAACTAAAATTATTTTATTATATATATAACAGCTTTACATTTTCCCTTTACTAGGTATTGAATGTAACTGCATGTAGGATCTTATGCATACCAGAGCAACAGTCTAACACTGAGATCCATCTCCAATATCTTTGCATCTTTTTTAAATGTATTCTTGTTAAGCTGCCCAAAAGAGACTTAAATTCATTCTGTAACACAGCAAGCCTTTCTGTGCTACTCTCCAGATTAATTACGAATATAGGCCTCTATTCCCAAGCCAAAAGTGCATTTCAAATTTTCATAAGTATCTTTCCATTCTCAGTTTGTTTGGTGTTTATATAACTAAAATGGTATTATTTCTTGCCTTTTTAAAAATTGAAATCATTTTTTGTACAATATAATCTAATCATGCTTTACCCCTCCTGCAATCTCCTTCCAGATCCTTTGCACCTCCTGCTGTACCTAACCTCTGATCCAATCATCCTCCTTGTACTTCCAAGTCCTTTATTTTTTCTCTTAGATTCCACAAAAATTTCTGGTATCATTTATTTTGCTTTGACTAATGATCTTCAGTGATGTACATTTATCTGCTGCATTCAGGAATCAGATATCACAGTCAAAGAAAAATGTAGACTGAATGTGAAAAGAAAGAAATATTATTCTAAGCACAAGGAAATCAAATGACTAAGAAGATCAATATTTGATAATGATCTTTGTAACAAACAAAGCATCAGTAATGATTACAAATATAATCAAATTTGCAAATTTCTTAAAACAAGCAATATGGAGCCAAAATGACAGATTAGACAACGATGATTGCTTATTTCTCAACAGTAGATAAGTCACCAAAACAAAATAAAGAAAAATTGAGTTTCCATGTTCAATTGTTGGATATGCATGAACTGGTCTCATAGTTTATTACTACTTGTATGAACACAATACACAATTGCTTTTTGTACCAGGATTAAGTATTAAATCAAAGGTTATTCTATTTTCTATATGCACTGATGTTTATCCATCTAATCTCTACTTACCATACTAATGCTACATTCCTCTCATGGTTTTGGCATAATTCTCCAGAACCCCATTCATGGTAGCCATGGTGAGTGGATCCAAAAATGTTATCCCAATAAGTCAGGATAGAACTTGAAAATTCTTCTGCAGACAGCTTTACTCAAACAATACTAATCTATTGTTGTTAATATAATCACTGAGCTATGAATTGTTCAGAAAAAAACATCCCCTCACACACAATTTTTTGTGTGTATACATGAAGGAGCAAATAGAAAAAAATATTTATTTACCTAAATGTAAGAGACAGACTTATAAATACAAAATGTATCTTAGCCCATTTATATAAGGAAAAAGACAGGTTAGCTACCAAAGAGTCCATATACATAAACATAATTGCTAAAAACTTCTGTTGGTTTTGTCATGCTAGCCATTTTATGTAAGGCTATTGATTTATTAGAATATTTTCTAGTATAAAATACTGGGCTTCATTAAAACAGTTTATACAATGTATTTTGGTCATGTTCACTCCCTTCCTCAACTCTTCCAAATCTGTGCTAATTGCTTTTCTCTCATCACCCAACAACCTGGATTTTTATTTTTCGAGTTCCTGGTAATGATATGTATTTTCTGGATACAGATCATAACTGTCTGTGGCTAGTTCACGCAAGTTTGAAACTACAGATCCTCATCTCCATAGTTTCTTTCCTCCTCTGCAGAGTTCTTCATTGATGTACACCTTCTCATATAGACCAGTATATCTATCACCCTCACATTATTCTTTTTTTGGAAATTCTAAGATTATTGTGCTTTTAAACTCTCATCCATTAACAATATTACTTATAATAGCAGTCATGGTTTCTATTGTGTTTGTTTTAAATAATCTTTTCTGTACCTTGAGCACTGTTTCCACTCCTCAAGTTGATCTGATGGCTACTAGATCTGTTCTATCCCCTCCTCCTTCTGGCTTACCCCTTCTCCTTTATCTCATTCTCTTCCTGCTTTCATTCTTCCTCTTCCCTACACAGAAACACACACATACACACACACACACACACACACACACACACACACACACAGAGAGAGAGAGAGAGAGAGAGAGAGAGAGAGAGAGAGAGAGAGAGAGAGAGAGAGAGAGAGAGAGATAGAGAGAATGAGACAGAAACAGAAAGACAGGTAGAGACAGAGACAGAGAGAATAAACTAGATATTTGAATTGGGAAAGGGCCACAAAGAGGCATACTGCAGTATTATTTGACCAAGATATCAAAACAAGTTGATCAATCCTGCTATATTCCACTCTCAGAGCTCTGTCTTCCCATAACACTTTTTCTGGATACTCTTTAATTAATTAATAAATTAATTAATTAATTTTTCCTAACTCAATCACAGTTTCCCCTCCCTTCCTCCTCTCCTTCCATTCCCTCTGGCCAACTTTACTTCTCCCCCTCCCTCTCATTTACTCCTTCACTTTTCTCTTCAGAAAAGGGCAGACTTCCTATGTATATCAGCCAGCCATAGCTGTAAGACTGGGTACTGCCTCTCTTATTAAGGTTGGAGGAAGCAACCCAGTAGGAGGAAAGGATCCCAAAAGCAGGTAACAGAGTCAGATATAGCCCTTGGTCCCTCTGTTAGAACTCCCACAAGAAGACTAAGTTACACAACTGTAACATATGTGCAGAGGGCCTATGGCAGCCCCATGCAAGCTCACTGGTTGGAGCTTCAGTCTCTGTGAACACCTATGAGCCCAAGTAAGTTGATTCTATGGGCTTTTTTGTGCTGTCCTTGGCCCCTCTGGCTCCCATAATTCTTCCTCCCTCTCTTCCACAGGATTATCCAAAGGTCCACCTAATATTCAGCTATAGGTCTCTGCATCTGTTTCCATCAGTTTCTGGGTGAAGCCTCCATGTTTACAGTTGGTCTAGGTGTCAATCTATGAATATAGCAGAATATCTTTAGAAATCATTTCATTGACTATTTTTCTTTCTTTTTTACTAGTCACATTTTGTTCTACCCTAGGTCTCTGAGATGTCCATCCTCTGAGTCCTGGGCCTCTAGGCATTGTCAAGAAAGGACTTCCTCTCATACTATAGGTCTCAATTTTGACCAGTTATTGGTTGGCCATTCCCATAATTTCTGCACCATTTTTGTCCCAGTATATCTTGTAAACAGGGAAAATTGTAGTTCAGAGGTTATGTGGCTGGTTTGGGGTCCCATTCCCTCCACTGGAAGTCTCAACTGGTTATACAAGGTGGCCAGTTCAGGTTCCATATCTCCCATTGCTAGGAGTCTTAGCTAGGATAACCTTTATAGATTCTTTTGAGTTTCCATTGCACTAGGTTTTGTAGCTCATCCCAGAGTTGTATGTGATTCCAGCTGTCTTTCCCAGTACTCTCTGCTGGCCTTGTTCATGCAGTCACAGTCTCTGTGAGTTCATATATGCTTTGGTCCTATTGTGTCAAGAAGATGCTCTTTCCTTGCTGCCATCTATCCCCTCTGCCTCTTAGAAACTTTCTGCCTCCTCTTTGAGCTCAGGAGGAGGCGTTTGGTAAATATACCCTATAAAGGACTGAGTATTCCAAAATATTTTACTCTCTGCACATTTTTCAAGTGGTTTTATGTATCACTCCCCATCTACTAATATAGGAAGCTTTTCTCATTGACTCTTACAACTAGTAAATGATATTAAAGTCATATACTTCTTATCTTTCATCTGGAATGTTAATACTTAATGTAATTATTAAACTCCTATGCTATTAGAGTAGGACTCTGGTTTCTTTGGATTTTGTCACCATTTTTAGGGTATATTTGGGAAATCTGGTGATTGTTGCACACATATTTATAATTGTTATTATTTCTTTGTTATTTTTATCTTAATAAATTTATTTATTTATCCATCTATTTATTTATTTATTTATTTATTTATTTATTTATTTATTTATTTATTTATTTATTTTACATCCCAGCTGCAGTTTTCCCTCTCTCCTGTCTTCCCAATCTTTTACCAACCCTCCTCTGTTCCAACCCCAAAATATACTCCTCTGTTTCTGTTCAGAAAAAGGCAGGTCTCTCATGGATATCAACAAAATGTGGCATATGAAGGTGCAGTATGACTAAACACCTCCACACCTATTTAGGCTGGACAAGTCAACACAGTATGAGGAGTAGGGTTCCAAAAGCCAATGATAATTCAAAGACAGGCCCTGTTCACACTGTTAGCAGTCTCACAAGAGGACTAATCTACAGAATTGTAACATATTTGCAGAGTGTCTAGGTCAGACCTATGTAGGCTTCTTTGTTATTATTTCATTTACTTATAAGTATTTCTTTATATAAACTTACTCTTTTATCAGATCAGAATGCTATTCTTTGTCTTACTTTTTGTATATATTTATTTAAAATTTGTTTCTTTGACATTAGGAGTGCTATTCCACCTCTACTTGCATTAAATTTATTTTTTTTAATTTCTGGTTTTTCAAACATTTGGTGTCTTGAAGTCTACAATATATGTTCTGAAGGAGGGAATAAGGTAGAGATTTCAAGACAAAGTTTCACATAGCCAAGGGTTGCTTTGATTTGCTATGTAGCTGAGCCTAGTATTAAACTCTTGATTCACCTGATTCCACTTCCCAAGTGCTACATCTGTGGTAGTGAACCACATGTTCAGCTTAAGAAAGTATGTAATTGAGTATAAATGTAATATATAATAATTAATTATATATAAATACATATATATATGCTTTATTTTTATTTTTATGTGTATGAACATTTGTCTGTATATACATACATAAATCACATATGTACCTGGTGCCCACAGAGTTCAGAAGAGGGTGTTATATTTCCTGAAACTGGAGTTACAGATGATTGTGATCCATCACGTGGATACTAGAAACTGAGCTCAGATCCTCTGGCAGACCATAAAGTGCTCTTAATGGCTGGGCCATCTCTCCAGTACCAAGATTAATTCTTTGTATTTAAAATAAATAATTAGAATAAAAGTTACTTTGTCCATTCTCTTATTTTTATGTATGCACAAAGAGCATTTGATCATTCATTTATTATATTATTCTCTTTCATTTGTGTATACTCTATTTTTTTCTGTAGTTACAAGGTTATTATGACTCATTCTAAAAGCATACCCATGTAATTTGAATTGATACAAGCATAACTTTGATCACTTTCTAAATCTATGTTATAACAGCTTTGTGTGTTCAGGGGTGGAGTGTGAGTCAACACACGCACATGCACATGAGACCTGTGTACTTGTTCATGTTGGTGTATACATTTGGATGTTGATGTCAGTCATCTTCCTCAATTTCTATATGTCTTCAACTTTTAAACAGACTCTCTCACTGAACCTGGAGCTCATCATTTCAGCAGGACAGACTGGCCAATAAGCTCCACTAATCTATTTTGTCTTATCCGTCACTGACATTATTGACAGACACCATTTCCTGGTTACCCTTAATTGTTTGCTTGACAGAGCCTAGAGCCATCTGAGAGAAGCCTCAAATGAGGAATTTTAAATCAGATTGGCCTGTAGACATATCTTTCTTATATTGTCTTTGTAACTAACAGTTATAGAAAGGTCTAGTCCACTGTGGGTGGTTCCATTTCTAAGGCAGGCTTCCTTGACTATATAAGAAAACTAGCTAAACATGATATTTGTGATAAGGAAAAAAAAACAATCCAACAAACTCTGTTCCTCCAAAGTTACTGCCTCAACTTTTCTAAGCCCTAACACCACTCTATGATGATCTGTGATGTGGAAGTGAAAGCCAAATAAATCCTTTGCTCCTCAAGTTGTTTTTAATCAGTGTTTTTTGTCTTAGCAACAGAGAAGTAAGGATAACATACCAGCATACATGGCTTTTATGTGGGTGCTGGAGATCCAAACTCAGGTCTTCAATCTTGAACAGCAAGTCCTTTACTGACTGAGCCATATCTCTAGCCTCCATTATCACAACTTTAATCTTCATACCTTGCACATCCACTAACCTATGTGAAAGTTTTAGTTAATATATCTTTTATATCATATGAAATATTTTAAAAGATTGAGTTGAAATGTTACAATTCTCCTAGTTTTCACTTGCTAATATCCACGTCTTCATCAGAAATGTTTATCTTCATCTGGCTTTAAGTTGCTTTATAATTTTCTTTAATTTCAAACTTAAGTGTCCTTGATAGCCTTTTTTGAACAATGGTACTAGTTATGATAAAAATCATTCTATTGCTTATTTGACTGGAAACACTTAATTTCTTCCTCAATATTGAGGGAGAGGTTTCCCATGTATAGAATTATCACTTTAGGTGGCGTTTTTTCATTTCTACATGTTATATACGTTGATCTATTTTGTTCTATACTCCAAATTTTCTGATATGTCCTATGATTATGTTGAAAGGTCCTTGTATGTGATGAGTATAGTTGTAAGTTTCTACAGTCCCACCCAGCCCCACGGTCCCACGGCCACTTATAAAATAATCACTCAGAGGCTTAATATTAATTACAAATTCTATGGCTTATGGGCTCAGGCTTCTTGCTAGCTAGCTCTTACAACTCAACTGAGCCAATTTCTATTGATCTATGCATTGCCACGTGCTTCTCCTGGCAGTGGCTTGAAGTGTCTGCACCACTCTCCTTTCTTCTCCTCCTCTCTCTCCAGTTGGAATGTACCTCCTAATCTTATTCTGCCTCACCATTGGCCAAAAAGTTTTATTTATCAACCAATCAGAGCAACACATATTCACAGCATACAGAAAAATATCCCACAGCAGATGAGTCAAGTTTTCTCTTTCTGTTTTAAAACATCTGTGTCTTTGGCTTTCAATTGTTCAGTAGTATGCTTCAGTGTACATCATCTTATTTTTATTCTTATTGGAGTTTATGAAATTTCTTGAATTTTTAAGTTCATGATTTTCATCATTTGTAATATTGTACTATTATTTCTTTAAATGATATCTTTCTTTTTGATTCATGAAACAAATCACAGGAATTGACACCAATGTTTTTCCTATATAGATTTTAGGGTATGTTTATATTTATTCATCCCTTTTCCTTCTGTTCATCAGACTCAATTTTTTGAGTCACCCATTTTTAAATTTTCTTATTCTTCTGATTATTCAATATTGTTGTTAAAATCCTCAGTTATTTTAATATCCATTATCAGATATTTTATTTCTAAAACTTATTTTTATGATTTTTAGTATTTGTTAACATTCTTAATTTGTTCATATAACTTTTCCCTAGTATTCTTTAATTCTTTGTTTAACCTAATAGCTCCTTGAGTATATTTCAATTTCATAAAAGATTTAGTGTCCTAAAACTAATTAGTGGTATTTCTCAAATACAGTTTATGTGGAAATATTTTATTTTTTTGCCTCAACCAGTATTTCACATTTCTTTATGGAAGCAGTGAAACACTGTTTTGGAAAACTGCAGCAAAAGTAGTAATAACATCTACTTAGTATACTTTCTAAAATCTGACACTTTATTTTGAAAGTCATCCTCAGGTTATCTTGATTTGTTCTAAACAAAAAGAGCTACCAGAAATTAGAGCTTAAATTCCTTTCCATTATTTTCTGAGAAGGCAGGTCGCATGTGTATTTGTATATATCTTTGTGTACATGGCTGTTTTTTGTCTTACTTTATGCTAGGAGCATAAATTAAGATTCTCTTTGAGGCCATAAATCACTTCTTATATGTCTATAATCAATGTGTTGTCACCAGCTCCTACATGTGTATAATATACTTTTAGCTTTCATAAACTTTCCTTGTTGTATTTCTTGCATAAGATTTAAGGTAAATGAAAGAAAACTGTTACACAGTCAGTCCTCATATAACTTGAATGCACCAAATAATGTGTGTCTCCACCACTTCCAGAATGGGGACTGGGAACTAGCTGGGACAAATGATATCAAGTTCAGGGGAAAAAATGGAGTCTTCATTCTTTGCTGACAAACAGGAAACACAGTTTGCCAGTTTCTCAAAGAGACAAAGTATAAAATCAGCACTTGAAGCAGCCTTTTGCTCTCACTTCTATACATGAGAAAATACAATAAAATGAAAAATAATAGAAGGAATGAAGGATAGGACATATGTATTGTAAACACAAGTGCAGATGTAACAGTAATTGCACGAGAATCTTGGCATCCAAATTGACCTCTTCAGGAAGTAAATGTTCAGCTTTTAGGGATTAGAATGTTATTTCAGGTAAAACAGAGTGTGAAATGGGTCAAATGTATAGGGTCAGAAGTAAAGAGAGGAAAATTAAAGCCATATATGGCTAAAATAACAATGAATTATGGGGATGTGATTTGTTACAGCAATAGAATACCCAGATTAACATTCCTCCAATCTCAGAAACAAACCATAGATTAACGTATGTTTCTCAGAAAAATATTAGAAGGTATTATAAAGAACAGTCACTGACCATTCAGGTTGTATAAGAACAGAGACAAGAGACAGCGGGTCATTCACACCAGCAGAATGCTGAATGCTGTTTATTGAAAGAGGGAGGAAAACTTAAATACAGGATTACAGCACAATGGGAGAACCCCAGAGGGCAGAAGTTCGCTACTGATGTTTACAATCTTGCATCTAAGCTGTTAATGCCCAATATGCAGGATACACAAACAAGGAACTTCCCTTAAGCATTCAGGAGGGTGGAAACTAGCAGGGAATCAGCACAGGGAGGACATCAAGGTCAAGGTTGGCAAGTAAGGCAACAGCTACCCAGAATGGGGGCCAGGGCCCTTCAAGAAACAGCTTTTTGAGGAAAAAGTTTCACAATTAGCCAGGGCTACAGAAGATGGACTGGCCTCACAGGCTTGAATAAATAGTTACAAGTTCCCTTCCTTGTGATCTGGGCTTAGAAACAGGGTAAGAAAATATACTGTAGTGGTATTGCTCCACCCATGACCTTGGGCTATATAGCCTGAAGGAGGTTGTGCTTGCCATTGTACAAGACCTCTTAAAAGGAAAGGGAAAGGGGTCATGAGGTCCCTTCTCCCTGCTTCCTGCTTCCTGGTATGATTGAACTGCCAGATGGATTTACTCCTAGTCAGGTCAGAGGATGATTTCAGAGCTGTCTACTTATTTCTGTATTTGTGAGTGTATTTCCTCAATTTATATCCTAATAAATTCCCTAGTACTCCTTAAGCAGACTTCCTTGGATTTCTTGCTTTAATATAATTTTATGTTTGGGATGGTTTCAATGCCACCATTTTCCCACCTATGTGTTACCATGGTAAATGACTCTACTCCTTTTCTTTATTCAAGGAATGTGCTAGGACCTTCTGATGTAGCTTCTGTATCTCTTCATTTTATTGCCAAAATCCTCCTGTTAAATATGTACATACCTGTGTAGAACAAAGGAGAACTAGAAAGAATTAGAACTTAGAAGGAATTAGAACTTAGAATTAGAGCTGTAAAGAATAATTAGAGCTATAGAAGAGGAAAAAAGAAAATGAAGAGAATCAGAGCTGAAGAAGAATAAAAGAAAATGACGCTCAGAATGTGTGTGTCTTTTTCCCTCAGATAAATAAAAACTTATTTCTAAAGACCCACAGATAAAACAGTTTCCTAAAGCCCTGCTACTCTGAGGCATTCTATTTAGAACCCTGGAGCAGTTCTGGGAGCTGGATTCCTGATCTGCATTAAAGTTTAAACACAGTGTGCTATACCAAATGACCCTTTGTGCATTCTCACTTTAATTTTCTCTTTTTGCCTGTGCATAATAAAATCTGTAGTATTCTCGGTATTATCCTTCTTTATTTTTGTTAACTACTTTGATTATAAATTATATAAAATTCATGCAAATTAAGCTATAAAAATTAATTGAATTATGTTATATATCTAGGAAATACTTGTCTGCATGCAGATTCAACAACTGGGGCCATAGACTCATAGATTGCTTGATACATCTTTCTTAATATTTCAAAAAGGTTTCCTGTATCTCTTGAACATTTTGAATATTAGTAACTTTTGCCACATACTCTGCTATTTATGTAGCACACAAGAAATAGATTTCCGACTGCTCACTCCCGCGCTGCGCCGGCCCCGCAGTCTCCTCCCGGTCCAGCGCTCCGGCTCGCGGAGGACTCCCCTGGTGCAGACATGGCCTCGGGCGCCGCCTGCGCTGCGGTGAAGGACATCCCTGAGGCCTCAGACCTTCTATGATGGAAGTCACTGTGGCGCCAGAGGAGTGTGCCACATCCCAATGGCTGAACCGTTTTGCCCCAAAACAAGAGAGGTCCTCATAGAAACAGCTAAGAAGCTTGGACTTCGATGCCATTCAAAGGGGACAATCGTCACAATTGAGGGACCTCGTTTCAGCTCTCGGGCAGAAAGCTTTGTATTCCGCACTTGGGGTGCGGATGTTATCAATATGACTACAGTTCCAGAGGTGGTGCTTGCTAAGGAGGCTGGAATTTGCTATGCAAGCATTGCCATGGCAACCGATTATGATTGCTGGAAGGAGCATGAAGAAGCGGTGTCAGTGGATGGGGTTTTAAAGACCATGAAAGAAAATGCCAACAAAGCCAAAAGTTTACTCCTTACTACCATACCTCAGATAGGGTCAATGGAATGGTCAGAAACGCTCCGTAACCTGAAGAACATGGCCCAGAGTTCTGTTTTACCGCCAAGACATTAAAGCAGTGTGGCCGCCACAAGGAGACTTAGTACTACTTCTAGTCTTTAGGGGATTTTGCTTAAACAAAAACAGGGCAGCTATGTGGTCTTCATGCCTTTGCCTGGAAAGAAGAACATAGAAAGAGAGGCATTGCACTCTAAGATACCCACACCTCCAGAACCCAGAAGGAAGACAACGGCCTGCAGAAATGTAAGAGAACAAAGCAAGCCCAAACTTTGTCAATCATTTCTCCTGTTAAACTGACAACAGTGAAGTCTGGTGAGAACACCCATTTCCCTGCACTGCCGACACAGGAATTTGAGCTGGAAACGGGACTGTATGGTTGTAAATTGACACCATCTTTCTGAAGGGCAGTTTGGTACAATGCATCTGAGGCTTAAAAATACTTAATGCACTTTGGTATGCTAGGACTTTCTCTTTAAGAAGTTAGGGGAGATTCAAAGAATCACATGTAGTGGCTGTTACCTGTCATCACAAAATACAACATTCTGAATATCGAGAAGTTAGATGGATGTAACATGTTTCCGTTATACTTAAGCTATGAAGCAATCAAGTGGTAATCATGTTTTCTCATGAAGAAATGGTCACTTCATGCCATGAAATGAGGAAAAAAGGTATAAGCATTTATGATTCTGTTTGTTTTAAATGGTGTGTAAATGTACAAAAAAAAAGACTAGAAGGGAATATACATAACCCTGTTACTGTATTTGTGAAGAGATACTGAGTAATTCTTATTTTCTTTTAATCTTTTTCTCTACTTTTTTTAAAAGTAAGTGTAATCAAATAATAAAGTTGTAAAAATTAAAAAAAAAGAAATAGATTTCCTCAATAGTTACATGTTTATACATTCATTTCTGAGTAATACAGACATTGACATGTGCAAAAGGAAGTTGACTTGTAATAGACCTTTGGCCCCATATCACACTATGAAATGACCTCAACATTAAATATAAGGATCTTTTGTGCCATAAATTATAGCAGGCTTTCTCAGACTACCAGTTCCCAATCATGACATGGAGATTTATTATTATTTATGAATTCTTGGCTGTAGCTAGAGTTTTCCTACCGGGCCCACAGTCAGGACAAATCTGTCACCCGCCAGTCCCACAGCCGCTCAGACCCAACCAAGTAAACACAGAGACTTATACTGCTTACAAACTGTATGACCGTGGCAGGCTTCTTGCTAACTGTCCTTATATCTTAAATTAATCCATTTCTATAAATCTATACCTTGCCACATGGCTTGTGGCTTACCGGCATCTTCACATGCTGTTTGTCATGGTGGCGGCTGGCAGTGTCTCCTTCCACCTTCCTGCTCTTTTTATTCTCTCTGTTAGTCCCGCCTATACTTCCTGCCTAGCCACTGGCCAATCAGTGTTTTATTAGCAACATTTTTGCCATACAGAACATCCCATAGCACTTGGCCTTACCTAATGCTTGTCCCACTAACTCTTATAGCTTAATTTAACCTGTTTCTCTTCATCTACATTTTGTCTCAGGTCTTTTTACTTATTTTTAATTTTGTATGTCCTATTCTGTTTCTGAGAGACTGGTGGCTGCCTGGCTGGCCATGGGCATCTCCCTTCTCTCCTTCTCTCCATGCTAAATTTCTCCTTCTACTTATTCTTTCGGCCCGCTTGCTCTGTCTATTCCTCTACTGCCTAGCTATTGGCCATTCAGTTTTTTATTAGACCAATCAGGTGCTTTAGCAGGTAAAACAACATGCCTGTACATTGTTAAACATATGCAGCCTAAACAAATGCAACACACCTTTACACAGTTTAAGTAATATTCCACAACATAAACAAATATAACACATCTTTCACAGTTAAACTAATATTCCACAACAATAAATCAAAAAGTATATTCTCCAAAAAAGTATGACATGAAAGGCTGAACAGGCAAAAGCAACATGGTACCTCTACACCCACTATGTTTCTATTACACACAGCTCACTTTGTCCATATCATTTTTACACTGTTTTATAATATAGAACCATTGTACTTCAGCCACAATAATTTAGGTCAGCATTAGGTACATATTTCTTATGTATAAAATATCTAGTGGGATTTTCTTTTTTTTTTCAGACGGGAAAATTGCACCTTTCTTTTCTTTATAATTAGGTAAGATGTTGTTTACAAAATTTTGGCAAATAATTTGTGCAAAATAATATTTTCTTTCCCATCTACTTGCAAAAAATAAAATAAAACCCCTGCATATTCCAGATGAAGTAGTTTAAAGGTACTGTAACTTCTCTCTGGTGCTATATTCGGTGCCATAGAAAGTTTCCACATAGTCCAACCTACTCTGTTGAATGCAAAACAAAATAAAACAAGAATAAAAAAATCTAGATTAAATGTAGCTGTGGCTAAGTGAATAAAACAAAACATTTTAAGAAACACTGAAAATGGTAGATACTTATTCTAAACTGGAAAATCATATGCAAATAGTCATTTTTTGTAAATTATGAAACACTAGAAAATGAACTTATATCAAATAAGAGAATTTGGAAAGAAAATAAGACAACCAATATATTAATAAAATATATTAGTTGTCAACTGTGTTTGAAGAAGTTTTGGAAAGAAAGACTACATGCTTTGGAAGTAAGTAGAGTGGAAAAGACAGGAATTGGAAGGCAGGGGAGTAGATGGAGGGGGAGAAGATGGAGTGGGGGAAAGGGAAGAAAAGAAACTTGATTCCTTAATAGTTGAAAAGACTACTACTTCTGAGCTCTAAACATAAAAGACAAAAGTGATAATAGCTTGAGAAAACAATGCCAAGTCAAATGTTTAATCTGACTAAAATTGCTTCCAGGAAAATGGCTCAGCCGTTAAAGGCTAGGCTCACAACCAAAAATATAAAATTTCTCTTTAAATGTGTAATACCCAATAAAACTTTTCAACTGAATAAAGCAACTATATACAAAAATCACATCAAACATGTGGTCTTCCAAGAGAAGATTGACAGCTTTACGTTTAGCTCTTTTCAAATTGAGAAAAAATAACAGCTTTTCTCTTTCTGTTGGTCTTCTCTTCCTTCATTCTCCATTAAAAAATGAATATATTTATGCATATGTAATTGAGATACTTATACAAAATAGCACTTAAAATAAATTTATTATGTGAAATATATAGTAAAATAAAGATGTATAAATAATAATGCATCAATTTACTTAATGTATGTAGTGTTTGAAAAAAAACACAAAATCACTTAGAGGTGCAGCTACTAAGATTTTATTTGTATTAGTGTTTTGACTACATATATGTTTGTGCACTACATGAATGTCTGCTGTCCATGGAATCCAGAAAAGGGACTCAGTTCTCTTGAGACATGTGTTAAAGATGATTGTGGACTGCCACATGTATTCTGGGAATCAAACCCATGTTTTCTAGAAGAACAGCCAGTACTGTAAATAGATGAGTAATCTTTTCAGTCCCCTAAGTTTTAAAATCCAGGCTTAATTTTGACAAAACTCAACCATATATCATAAAGTAAACTGTGTGTTTAAAATGTGTTCAACATAAACTATGTCAATTGAGCAATAAAGTTTCACTATCTTCCCTTAAAAATTATTGTTTGCTTCAGGGATGCTGGACATGAGAGCACATTTATATTCCAGTAGACTGTCCTATACTCATGCACATACTTATAGCCCTAAGTGGATTCAGTGGGTTTAAAACCATAGGACACATGAAGTCAGGCAAGAAATGTGGGAGGGAAAATCACAGAAATTTTATGAAGATAATAGGAGGTGCATTTGATCAAAACATATATGTATGCTATGAATCTTAGCTGATGTCACCTTTGTAGATACTTGGGAGATTCCCCTTGTGCCAGGTTTTTTTCCTGACCCCAAATGCTCTGTTTTCCATTATTGTCTTTCAATACTTCCTCTCCACCATACTCCCCGCCTCCATAACCCGATTGCTCATGTTCCCATCCTTAAGAGTCCTAGTAATAGTAGATGCATAGCCTGAACTGGCCATTTCAAGTATTGAGATTGTGAAACCAACCCAGCTACATAGCCTTTAACCTACAGTCTTGCCTATGAGATGTTCTAGGATTGGTGCCCAGCTCAACTGTCATCAGAGAAGTGTAGACAGATTTTTCTTTGGGCTGCTAGTTCACAAATAATGACACAGAGACTTATGTCAAAGTTTGGTCTTAGCTTTTGCTTGTTTTCAACTAGGGCTTATAATTTAAATTAATCCATTTCTATTAATCTATGTTGTAGCATGAGTCTTAAAAGTTCTTATTAATAAAATCAAACCCGAGGCCAGTTATTGGGGTGAACACTGGAAGGTCAGAGAGACAGAATAAGCCACAGCTATCTCACCTCGCTGGATCCTCAGCTGGTCTTGTTTCCTCAGACTGGATGCCCCGAGCCCTCATCCAGAATGGGTCTCAGCTGAACTGCTGCTAGAAGCCTGAATGCTTAACCAGGCCAAATGCTTCTCCAGGCCAAATGCCTACCCAGGCAAATGCCTCTAGTTTCTGGTCCTCACGCCTTATATACCTTTCTGCTTTCTACCACCACTCCCTGGGATTAAAGGTGTGGCTTTCTGGGATTAAAGGTGTGTATCACCGTGCCTGGCCATTTCCAATGTGGCCTTGAACTCACAGAGATCCAGATTCTGTCTCTGGAATGCTAAGATTAAAGGCGTGTGCTAACCTCTGCCTAACCTCTATGTTGAATATTGTGACTGTTCTGTCTCTGACCCCAGATAAGTTTATTAAAGTACACAATATTTTGGGGAACACAATACCACCACACTATGTTTTGTCATGTATCACCCATCCTGCTTCCTCTGTGTCTCTTTGATCCCCCTATACCTAGATTCCTCCTCCTACTTCTGCTCTCTGCCTCGATGTCCTGCCTATACCTCCTGCTTAGCTATTGGCCATTCAGCTTTTTATTTTACCAATCACAGCAGTACACCTTCACATAGTGTAAGAATATCCTACAACAGAGAGACTTCATCCAGCAACTGATTGAAATAGATGCAGACCTACAGCCAAACATTAGGTGGAGCTCAGGAAATCCTGCAGAAGTGTGGGAGGAAGGATTGTAGGAGCCAGAGGAGTCAAGAACACCACAATAAAACTCACAAAATCAACTAACCTGGGCTCATAGGGGATAGCAGAGATTGAACCAACAACTAGGGAGCCCTCATGAGACTGACTTAGGCCCTCTGTATAAATGCTATAGTTGTGTAGTTTGGTTTTCTTGTAGGACTCCCAAAACTGAGAACAGAGTCCATCTCTGACTCTTTTACTGACTTGTGGAACCCTACTCCTCATACTGCCATTGTCTTACCCAGCCTTAATACATGGAGACGTGCTAAGGGTTATTACAACTTGATTTGCCATATTTTGTTGATACTCATGGGACAATTGCCCTTTCCTAAACAGAAATGGAGGAGTAGAATACTGTGGGTGAGGACGAGGGGAGGGGGATATAGGAGCAGGTACTGGGAGGAGGAAGGAGGGTAAACTGTGACAAGGGTGTAAAATAAATAAGTAAATAAATAATAAAAAACAAAACATATGCATGTATGAAATGCTCAAGAAAAAAGGGAGAAAATACATTTAAACATACCTTAAAATAGATTTATTTTTATAAATATTTGACTATAATTTCCAATATCATGTATGAGAAAACTTATTTCTCCAATTTTCAAACATATTTTACAATTGTTTACTCAATTCAGGTTCTAAATATTTTTGTTTTCACAATTCTTAGCTATATATTGAAATATAGTTTCCATAGACTAGATGAAATAGTTCATTCATTAAAATCAGCACAAGAAAGAGCAGCCTTAGCATTGTCATGGCATCATTTCATTGTTTCTCACTATCTGCTGCTTTTCATATAGACTGTGGACATATATAAAACCTTCTTGGCTACACTTATTTATATAGCAATACCATTTCCTAGAACATGACATAGTTCAGACCATAGCCAAAGATTAATAAGATCCTCTTATCTTTTTAATAGTGACGAGACAAATGATTATCAGTTGATATGTGTCAGTCTGATACATTAATTATACAATTCTCCATCAGCTTTTCACATCATAGTTTCAGGTTTCATTGATGATCATTGTGTCAAGCCTTTATTCCACTAAGGATCGTCAAGTGATAAAATACTGTCAATTCTTTGTTCATTAGATGAAACAATTCTATTTTTAATGTGTTTGTTACATTTCCATATATTGTAGTTAATGTTTTATTATGTACAAATTATCTAAATTTTGATTTGTTAGCAAAATTAAGTATACTTCTAAATTCTATTTAAATGACCCAAATTCATATTTGTAAAATTAGAAAATGAAATATTACTTATATTTTCATTTCAAAATTAAAAGTTCAGCTCTTTTGAGTCTCTGATCTGCTATGCAGGAAATCTGGGCTTCTAATTACATTCTTAAAAACATTTATTTGCTTTATCTTTCAATGTCTTAACAACATTTTCAAGGTAAATAACATTATTAAGAAAATATGTAGTCTTCACCTTTTCTCAAGGAAACCTATCTTTGCAACAAGTGGAGGTCATTCCAGAAAACTACAACAAATCAGTATGCATAGTTGTGGAGTCCAGTCTCCACAGATATATCTAAAAACACTCTCATACCTAAGACTCAGGGAACATTGAGGAAGAGGGGGCAGAAAGATGGTCAAAACCAGAGATCAAGCAGAGTGTAATAAGATTGTGTCCCTCAAAATATCAAGAAACTGCATCCATCAAGTATCAGCAATATGACCAAACAAATGCAAGTTGAACAAGAACAGCAACAAATGTACTTGCCTAAGTGGACAGGACGCCTCAAACCTACAAAAGAAACTATAGGCAACCAAGGAAGCTAAGAGTTGGGCAGGAGGTCTTCCCCATGGAAAAGAAGCACAGGTGATTTTCCAGTGTCAAATGGTCATTCTTGAAAATATATATATACAGTAACATCATACAGACTGAGAAGGTCATATATACATATGTGTGTGTGTGTGTGTGTGTGTGTGTGTTTTACATATATATGTGTGTGTGTGTTTTACATATATATGTGTGTGTGTGTGTGCGTGTGTGTGTGTGTGTGTGTGTGCGTGTGTGTGTAAAAACTATTAATGATAAAATAGCCATGGAATTTGAAAGAGAACAAGGATGGGTATATAGAGGGCATGGAGGTAGGAAAGGGAAAGGAAATGTGATGTTTATTAGCATTTCAAAAAGATAAAAAAAAGAGCAGCTACCATACATTTCATAATTTTAATGTACTAATGACTGCTATATGCTATATGTATTTCCTTACTTTCCACTCTTTCTCAGTGGGACTGTTAATTGCATTGCAAATAGTTTTTGTTATTTCATTAATTTAATTAACTCATGTTCCACTGTTTAGGTCATAGTTATCTGAAATAAAAGAAGCCACATCTGAAAACTATATAAAGACATTAAAATAAAACAAATTTTGGACTTTAAGATAATGCTGTATATTCTACCTTATGGAGAGAGAATGACGCAACTGGTTATTAGAGGAGACAAGCTTTCATCAACTTCTGTGAACACATACATTGAGTTTTCTTATGGTTTAGCAAACATAATGGAATTATACTTCAAATACATTGTAATTAAATGGCATTTTCTATTACTATGGTTATATCTATTAATTTATTTAATATACAAGTAATGCAGTGTGGTTGTCTTATGCATTCTTGAGAAATTCTATTCTATCACTCTTGGTTCTCTATCTATATCTAAGTAATCTAATTCTACTTTTCTAAATAAAATACTTCATAAAACTAAAAGGACAGATATATGGTTTTCTAGCATATAAGTGATTTGTTTTATGGAGACATGTCAAGGGATAACATAAAACTCAGTGGTAATAAGAAAATTGATTAGCTATGATCATGTGTATCCTTCTACATTTAATGTAATGAAGTAATTAAGTAACAGCTAGTTCCTTGTTCCAGGATGTTTTGAACAGAAATAAGTAAAATTTGAATTTGAAGAAAGTTTTATTGCTGTTCTAGGGAAATTTGGGTTCATCAGATCTTAATAATATTTATTGGAGGGTTATTACATGCTATTCTAGATTCCTGACAGTTGGGAACAAGGAAATAGTCATTAAATTCTTTTGATTTGAAGACACCAGACTTACATAAATTGTAAGGGACTACAAAGCTACATAGTATTAATCCTTTGCTGAAAATCAGCTATCTTTAAGGTATTTACATAAATTTGTGAAGTTTAAGAAATCAACATTCTTGTTCAAACTAAGCTTTTAGATGATCAGTGCACTTGTTTCAGAAATACTTTTTTTCTATCAACAAGGTACAGTATGTTCTTATACTCTAAAGTAAGCATTTAGTAATTTTTGACACAGCATTATAAAAATCTACTTTTGAGTTACCTAGCTTCAGAAATCATCACGAAAATTTGCATCTGAAAAGCATTGACATGACTGAAGTATTACATTACAGCAAAGCCTTTCTACATGCTTCCTTTCTAAGAGCAAGGAGAAAGTGAAGTTGACGGCATGATTAAAAAGCTGCGTATAGTACTTATGCAAGGGAAATCTCAGAGCCCACTTTCGATTACCTACAGTAATGGGGTCCAGGGAGAGTACACAATTAAACTACACAGGTAATCATCTTAACTATGACTTTCAAGCATCTGAGCTTCTCCTAAGTACTCGATTTTTACTTAATTATTAGCCTGATTATTCTTTCTAGAGCAATAAAAGAAATGTTTAAGGCAGAGGAAAAACAATGAATTACTAACAATGCAAAAATTCCATGAATTAAATGACTTTCTGTATATATTTGGATTTGTGGGACCTCTTACTTGATAAAGATGATTTTTCTATGGATAAATGATTTTTCTATGGATAACAACATATAAAATTGTGGGAAAAAATCAACTAATGCAAACACTATCTTTTTTGGACAGATAGAAACCTAAGGAGGAGAAGATACCATTATCAATGGATGGATGACATGAACATTATAATTAATTACATATTAATTTTGAGTAGCAAATCTGTTTTTAAAATAGATTTGTTCTGATGCATGTTATTAATATGCACACAACAATTAGTTAATTGGTACCTTGAGAATTATCAATTACTTATTGTATACTTATATTCTTTATATAGAAATTCTAATTGATTTGTTCATTCATAATTAATCTATACTAAAAATTATTATTTTGTGTTCATTTTATTGTTTAACATTAACTTGTCTATGATAATAAGCCCAAACATAATTTCAAAATTGATTTTCAGTGGTGAACATATACTAAAAAGGAAAGCTAAATAAGATATAGCCCTAAAGATACTGATACTTCACAATCAATCATATAAGAATTATGAGGTTTCAGGTTGACTTCAATTCAAAAGTAACAAGAGAATGGCCAGGTTTTTCCACTGTATAAAGAGAAGCCTAAAATAGAATAATAATAATTATCAGTTACTATTTTCATCCCCTTTATGTTTTTATACATAAAGAGCAAAATTACTTAGTACAGGCAATCTAACCAGGAGTGTTAAGTTAAATTTTCATCTAGTTTACAAGCTTTCATAGTTTGAATCATTTAACAACCATATATTTTTAATTCATCCTTACTAATTTTTATGACATGTTCTGACCACAAATGGAGCATTTATTTACAAAAATATTTTATCATATTTATATTTATATTTATCTCATACATATTTTCTCATTGTTTTTCATCTTCATTTGTGACTACAAAAGTAGAAACTTTTTCTAAAACATGTTTTTATTTAAAGGAAAAAGAAATCATTAATTAATTTTTATGTGGAACAAGAAGATTCTTGACTCTGCTCAGTGTAAATTATTGTTCACCTATGTATCCTAATAGACCAGTGCATCAAACCACAAACTGGTTATTGGAGAGAAAAATAATGAACTTTCAACTAAAATATAATTGCAAAAAAGGAAAATTACAAGTATTGTGTAAGAAAATGATGAAGAGGCCCTGGACTTCCCTTCTGGACAAAGATTCCCTGCAGTCTCCAAGCCCTGCCCCCAAGTCCACCATCCCCGGAGACCCCC
>CABHPR010117417.1:0-28303 GCA_902168415.1 Peromyscus melanophrys
CGTGGTGCCAGTCTGTCTGTCCGGTGCTGGTCACTGGTGCCAGTCTGTCGGTACGGTGCTGGTCGCTGTGCTGACTACTTGATGCCTTTTCCTTTTCAGAATTCGATCTAAGGAGATTTCTCTGTACTGAAAGCGAGCAGTTAATCTGGAAAAGTGAAGGCCTTCCCTCTGATGACCTCTCCATAGAGAATGCCCTTGTGATCTTACAGGTAACTGAAAAGCTTGTCTCAGAGGTTATGGTGAGAGCTGGCAACACTGCAGTGTAAACATGTTGTGGCTCTTGCACCTATTTTTTTTTTTAGTTCAATAAAATGGCAAATATATTGGTAATTAAAGTTGATTATCTACTGTTCAATGTAATTTATTTTCAATTAAATATAAATGTATGAGCTAAGATGGCCTTTATGATGATAAAGTACTCAAAATTGAACTTTCTAGTAGTAATAGTTATATTGTGGAGAACCTTGAATTATCTCATGCTCTATTTCTTGCATAAATTTTGTATTTTAATTTAATTTAATTTACCAAACAAAATTCTACAATGACAAAAGAAGTTTTAGGTTACAAGTTAGAAATGAACATCTATACATTTTGGAAAATTGTTTCATGTAGTGTGTTTTCTTACAGTTGAAAATACTTTCTTGGTAGTGAATATGAAAGCCATACTCAAAGCCATGGTTACAAATATAGACTAAAAAACTATTACATTGTTGAATGACAGTTTCATTATGTACCTAGTTCATTCTGTTGACTCTCCTCAGCCTCCTTTCTCTCTCATTGTTATCCCCATGACCACCTCACTGGTCCCCTTCTCACATTTACACCTTTTTGTTTTGTCTTATGACTTGATGAACAAATCACAAACTTTAAATGAAGTTTGGTTTTATCATAACTTGGTGTACCTCTCACAGTTTTTTGCATTTGTTTATTGCACGTGTGTGCGTAGATACATAGAGGCCGGAAGTGCAGGAGTCACTTCCCCTTCTTTGGTGTGATCAGGCATGGGGGCCAGTGCCTTCACCCATGCGGTCCTCGCTGGCCCATGCAAAGTGCATACTAATTTCCCTCCTAAGTGATGGGAATTCATTTTCTGTCTCAATAGATTATACTCTATAACACTGTTATCTTCTCTCCTCTCAGTAACCTTTTTTCCTGAACATAAATCTTTTTCTTTTCTCTATTTTAGTATCTTACCCCTCCTCCCCCAAAGTGTGTGTGTATATATGTACATCAAATGCTCCTCTTTAAGTAGCATGGACTATTTTTCTTGGTTTGGGTCCTACTTATTCCTCTAATTTGTTTTGTTTTATTAGACCTATTAATTAACTGTCCAGGTGTGTTGCTTGGAAGAAGTCACTGACTACAAATTGAGTGGTTTTCTTAATTTAATTTGGTTTTACTGTTTCTCGATTTGCTTTTTGAACAGTTTTTTATCTTCTTCTGCACTGAAATAAACATCTGGAGCCTCAGCTGCCTTTGTAGCTAAAGTCTGTGTCAGGGTGTTGCCCTACGTTGTGTCTGTCGTTCTACACCTGTGTGTCTGTCATGCTTGTCATACTTATTGATCCTTCTTCTCACTTCAAAGAAAGTCACGATTCACAAATATTAATAAGTCTGGCATAGTGACACATTCATGCTATCCTAGCGTGAGAGGCTGAAGCAGGAGGATTTGAGGGAGTTCAAGGTCATCATAGGTTACATATACATAGTGAGATGATAGCTCAAACACCCAAAGCAAAACAAACCATAAACAGTTCCCCCCAAGACCTATGATGGTTTAAGAATTATTTCCTAAGAATGAGTGATGGGGGAAGTAAGCCTTTAGAAAACATGTTTATGAGAATATATATGTATATATTGCTAATAACTGAAAAGACAACTTTCTCTTCAGAATTGGGTTCATAATCAATATTGGAACTTGCCTGTGAATTTAATTTTAATAATAAGCTTATATTTAAATTCCATTTAATATTGACAAATTCTTTTGAAGACTTATGCACACTCCTAATGCACCTTCACTCCCCTCTCCCCAAATCACTTGGAAAATAGATAGATTAGCATGAATTTGCCATTATGGTCGACATTGTATCCCAAGTCTAAGAAGATATGTTAGGTCTGAAATACATTGTAGTTAAATGTGTGATTGGAAAGCACATGCTTAGTTACATCTATAGACATACTAGGTGAGGTTTGTAAAATGAATTCTCTAAGGATTAACTACTGGAATCTCATGTTACCCAGGCTGGCCTTGAACTTGCTGTGTAGCTAAGTGTGATCTTGAACTCCTGATCTTTCTGACTCTACGATGCTGGTATTATGTATGGGCCTATGTCAACAGGCTGGCCCCCTCTGTATAAGGAGTAGATAGATTTGATCACAGATAGCTTGTCTCTACCTTTCAATGACATTGGCTTTTGCTGACTTCACATTGACCAATTTTAGTTTGTTTCTAGATTAGAAACATATCCCTCTTCCTCTGCTCACCCCCAGCCTGTTAATCTTCTAAACGGATTCAGACGAGCCATTTGTTTAGCATTTCCATGCAGTGGCAGGTGACCACTATCTGGATGTGACCCTGTCAGATACCCTGGCCATGCAGGGTAGGCCAGGCAGCTCTCAATTATAAGCCCTTTCTTATCCTCTCCAGTCTTATAAATGCATTCCTCAGATATCTCCAGAACCATCACATTTACTTACATTCACTTCTGTGGCTTCATTTTATACCTAGAGAAATGTACTGTGCCAGCCAGCACCTTCCCCCTTTGTGTTGCTTGTTTTGTTTCCTGGAGTGATGTTCCTGAAATGTTAGTCTGCTACCCACAATGTTTCCATAGTGTATGCCAATGACTTTGCCTTGCCTGCAGTGTGAAATCCTCATTACTCGTAACGGAATGGAATGAATATGCGTTGCGCATGAGACATGGCATAGGAAGGTCTTCCTGGTCAGGCAGCCCTTACTGATTCTTCTATCTGTTCTGTTCAATGCATAGTCTTTGCCCACACTTTTCAAATTCAGCTCTGCCTGACAACTGGGGTTGTCCGACTGCTCCAGCTTTCGTAGCCTCTTTTCCATTGTGGGATTAGCTCCTTTACCTGGATAATCTTTCTTGGCTTAGTTTGATTTGACTTTTCCTACCCCAACTCCACATGTCTCCTGTGTATCTTATGTACTTCCTGATCATGCAGTTTTCATTTTTGCTTCTTAATTGGATATGAAGTCATTGAAGGTAAGGAAATAGATCTTCCTCATTTCTGGATTCCTTGTCTGTATTCCTGTGGTTGTTACCTAGCATGGTAGGCGAATGAATGAGGGAATGGAAGCTCATCATTTTTTATCTGTTAGAATGTGTTAAGTGTAATTTTAGCTGCATTTTATCATGGAACACAGAGATAAAATGTACCTCAGAGAATTTATCTAAAGTTCTATAAAGAAGTATATATAAGATGAAAACCAGCTTGTAAGTTGGTTTAGGTTTGTTACACATACTTTGCTAAAATGAGATGCTTAAATATATTATCACCTCTTTTTTTTTCCTGACTGCATCAGATCATAGGTTTGAAATCATGGGTAAGAACTCTTTCAATTTTAAAAGTAATAATATTGAGGGTGTGACAAAATCTAGTAGAATTGTGAAATGTTTATTACTGGATGTTAACATAAAACCAGATCTAAACCCATAGTAACACTGAAGAGCCATTTGCTAGCCAAGTCATTTTGCTGGAGGTTGTGTCTTCATACAATGGAGCAGTAAGAGAGGCCTCTAGACACAGATGCCTGGTGAGGATTACAGGGTGGGGTTGTGTGAGGAAGTGTCTGGAAAACTGAGACCCACAGTGCAGCATCTGTTTAGTGTCTTCACGTCCTGAACAGTGTTGGTGATGGAAACTGTTTGAGGGAGTTGTTAGTTCCTGCCATCCCTTTCCCCTGACATGCCGCTGAAGTTACCCATGTGTTCTTGCTAGACACAGTCCAGTTCTCAGTGTGTTACACCTACTGTCATGTGTGTCCTCTTACCACAATAGCAATTGTGGTGTTCTTCAAGTGAGAAGATTTAAGAAAAATTGGTTCATTGTTTAACTACATTTACTAGATAATGATGATTAAAAAATATTGTATAGATGTGGCTGGAGAGATGGCTCAGTGGTTAAGAGGACCTGGGTTCAATTCCCAGCAACCACATGGAGGTTCACAGCTGTCTGTAACTTCAGTTCTAGGGGACCCAACACCTCACCCAGGCATACATGAGGCAAAACACCAATGCACATAAAATAAGAAAGTAAATAAACAAATAAAAACGTGGAATAGGTAATATGTGTTTTATGTTTGTATGCTGTGTCTTTTCCTCTGTGTAGTGCTGTGGGAAGGCAGCTTCAGTGCTGTGGTTTACCAGTGTGAGACCTTCTGCACAAATGCACTCCTAGTTCTTTAGACCCTAATGGACAGCCTAGTGTTTCCCTTGAAGGAAATTTGCAGAGTATGTTCACTTTATTGCAGTTAGATTTAATTGTTTACTACTTGTTCCTAGTAATTTATCTAAGTGGATTTTGGTGCAGATAAAAGCCACACCATCTCTTCCACTTTGTGCTTGATAGAGTCACATTCTACAAAGACACAGAAAAGCTTATTTTGCAATTGATTTACAATTTTTAGGAATTTATTTCTGTTTAAATAAAAATATAAAAATTCATCATTATTTAAAAAGCTTTTTTTTTCCCCACTAGAGTCGTGTGTGCCCATTTCTGATAGATCCGTCTTCTCAGGCAACAGAGTGGTTAAAGACACATCTGAAAGACTCACGTTTGGAAGTTATTAACCAACAGGTATGCACTACTTATAATTTAGGTCCTGACTGCAGATAAACCAACAATGAATACAGCTCAGGGTCCATAATGAGAAGACACTTGCAGAATGAGCTACCTGCAGCATTCCTCATGGGGATCTGGGGGAAGGAGAAGGGTGGTTCTCATGGCTACAGATCTGTCACTTCTAGCATAGGAGAAAACACATCGTTTTTGGTGCTAGTGACTAATCTGAGCCCCAGGAGTTTTAACAGTGAGTAGACACAGCTCTTCCTCTTTGTAAGAGGAGGTTACGGAGACAGATCTCTCCACTGTGCCACAATTAATGACAAATACAGGGCATTATGGAATTGTAGATGTAAGCTTAGCGTGGAGAGGAAAAAAACCTCATGGTCTTACGTGCCTCTCCTTTCCTATCCTGTACTCACTAGGGGTTTTAACATGCCCTAAGAGATGATGCTTGGCCAGTGAGTTGTAGTTGTAGTGCTTTGGCAGTAACCCCTCACTGTCCAGTTTACCTTATTAAGGAAATTACTGTTGTCTTAATCAAAGTTTGTAAGGATTAACATTTGATTAGTTTTTATATATATTCTTAAGGTATTTGAAATTTTTCCTTTAAATTTAACGTTCCCTATAGAGGTTTCAATCTCATTTGTATGTGGTAAGAATAACTGAAAATTAGGTGATGTATAATATATAGACATTTGTTATGTACCATTTGGGATATGTTTTGAGAAATGCATTCTTGGGCAGTTCTCCAGTGTGAACATTGAATAAATGGGCTCCGGGACTGGCGGGGATTGGCGGGAGCTGGAGAGAAACTCTCCAGCTACATACATCCCTGCATCTGACATTGTGGCCTACCATACACTTGGCTGCACAGTACGACCTCTGGCTTCCAGGCCACAGGTCTGTGCAGCAGGTTGTTGTACCAAACCCTATACCAGAGATAGCAGGGCATGGTGTTATTTAACTCATCTAAACAAGGAATGGGTACAGAAAAAAATAAATGATAAACATTAATAAATATATACAAGCAGGGTGTGTACAGGCAGGAACCAGCGGCACTGGAGGGCATCATGGGTGAGGCAGTGCATGTCTGGATATGACAGTCCAGGACACTTCCAGGCATGCCCAGCTTGTAGTTAGCTTTGTTTTTTAAATAAGTAGAAGGAATACATTGTATAAATATTGATAAAATACAGCCAGGTGCATCCCCAGGCATCAGGACTGCACACTGTCAGTGTGCTGTATTTACAGGCAGCTGTGATTTACAGGCAGCAGTTATATTGACTTGCTCCAGAGCCACCAGTTCGTGCACTCTGCTCGTATGCTGTGACACCCATGGTATCCCTGGTCATCTTGTGGGGTCCTGTTGTACATATGGTCTACTGTTGACTGACTTATGGGCAGTGAGTCAGGCTATTTTGCTTTCATTTATGAAATATTACATCTCTTTTCCTCCCACTTGGAGGCCTGGAATAGTGTTTAAAACTCCCCTTTTGCTAGACAGAAAGCCTAAAAGTTCTTGATTGATTACAAAACCTCACCTAATAGTCCTCTCATAATAGTAATCCTTTCTTACAAACACAAATTTATAGGAGTTTTTCATCTTGTTTTTTTTTTTTAAAGTTGAAGCACAGAGAAGTAGTTCTTTTGAAAACATGGCCATTTATTGTAGATAGAGGTTGGAATTTTATTTTTGTAGCAACTTGTAAGTGTGGTAAAAACTTGACAGGAAGTTTTGTATTATGGTGTTGTGCCTAAGTCGTGAGACCTCCCCCCCCAAGAGACCGCCAGAGACACGAACTCACAGTGGGGTTGTGTGAGGAGGTGCAGCGGGAGGAGTTCCTTGTCGGTGGAGAACCGAGACCCACAGTGCAGCATCTGTTTAGTGTCTTCACGTCCTGCACAGTGTTGCTGATGGAAACTGTTTGGGGAAGAGTGTAGGGGAGGAAAGAATTTGGATTCTTCTGTTACTCCCTGGAGGATCGGTGGCTTTGGGTCCTTCTTGGCTTTTACAGGGAGTACCTGTGAGTGAGTGGATGGTTCAAGCAGGGGTTAACAGGTGGTGGGAGCAGAAAGGGGAGGGGTCCCCCAGTCCTATCAATAAGCCCTCTTCAAGTCACTATGTAAGGGATCTAGTCTGGGTGTCCTGTCTGGGGTCTGAACACGATTTCTTTGACCTGGTGGGTGGTACCAGAGTCAAAAGTCCCCTCCTGTTGCTAGCCAACGTTGAAGGCGGGTCATTCTGAGGAACAAAAAGTAATCCATTTATTTTTCTTAACATTGACACTGTTATTGTAAGCAGTCTCCTTCACATCCCTCCAATGCACCAGGGTCTGGTCTAGAGAGGAAGAGGGGCATTTCCCATGGCTTGTCCTTGTATGTTAGCAAACGAGAGACAAGCAGAAATATAACAAATCACACTGCCGAACAAGACAGTCAGACAGAAAGGAAGAATAAGGGCCCTTAACAGAGTTCTGTGGTTGACAGATGGTCCAGGGAGACGGGCGTCTGGAGAGGGAGCCTCGATTATGCCAAAGACCGTACGGATGGGACGGGGACAATTCAACAGAGTTCTCCCGATCCCCAGAGTTCTCAGATACACAGACGGGACCCTCGTGAGTCCCTGACAAAGTGGCTTCAGACTCGAGACCCCCTGCCCAGACAAGGAGAGGGGACATCTGACTACTCCAGGTTTGCTTTTATGGTGTGTCTGCCAAAGCAGAACCTCTCAGAAACAGACAGCTGCTGGCAGCAATCAGAAATCAAACGGAGAAACAGAAAACAGCAACAACAAACAGGCAAGACAGACAGACTCACCCAATGTAAACCTTCGAAGTCTGGGGGTCTTAGGGGTATCCTGGGGATCCCAGACGAGCCCTCAAATGTTGTGCCCAAGTCGAGAGACCCCCAGAGAGACTGCCAGAGACATGAACTCACCGAAATGCAAAAGCAAGGTTTATTGGAGCAGTTCAAGCTACAGTGGGGATCTTGTCAAGCACACCACACTGATGCAGAGGAGGCTAGAGGAGGTGCCCCTCCTTGAGTATGCATGGTTTCTAAAGGCAAAAACCACAAGGTTACCACATTAGAGGGATTTCAGTAGGGTACAATCCTGATTGGCTCGTGCTTAGGGACTTTCCAGAATTCTACTGTTATCTCATGTTCTGTTTAACCCTGGTTATTTGTTAAACCCTGTCCTGAGCTGTGTCCAGGTTGGGACATTCTGTGGTTAATCAGTTGCTGCCAGATGGCTGTTCCTGACATCCTGACTTTGTACTTTCTGGTTCCTGGAATTTATGTCAGCAATACTGAGAACTTGAAACCTAAGGTCTGTTGCAAGATGGAGAGGCTTGCAAGATGGAGGGGCCTTGGTTTCTCAGTGGCAGACATAAAGACTTGATATTCAGTTGGTACACAGTTGCTTCCAGGTGTGCAGGATGAGAATGCTCTAGAGATCTGTTCTCCTAATTATGTTTATAATTAATAGTACTATATTAGACACTTAGAATTCAATAGGGAAGAAAGGAAGAGCTTATGTTATTTGGATTTTTTTTGTTACGGTAATTTTTAAGCCTTATTTTTCTTCTGTGTCTACTTAAATTATTTAAATTATGAAAATTTTTAGGTAATTTATTAAACTAAAATGATTTATTACTAGATATTTTATAACTAGAAAACAACCATGGATAATTTTGATTAGTGCTATAGATGATAGACTTTTAAAACTTCAAATAGTTTGTGTTAGTATGTTCATTGTTTATAAGGATCTTTGTAAGCATGGGGATAAGGAACTAGTATATGCTTTTCTTTATTTCCACAGGACAGTAACTTTATCACAGCTCTCGAATTGGCAGTGCGTTTTGGGAAAACCCTCATTATACAAGAGATGGATGGGGTGGAGCCTGTTCTTTATCCACTGTTGAGACGAGATCTAGTTGCTCAAGGTAGATTGAATTTCTTGAGTACCAGTTTTTAAAACCAGGCACAAGCTTGCAAGAGTCTCTTCTGGTGGAGCCATCCATGTAAGACATGCTTAATTGTCCCAGCAACACAGTGTGGAGTTTGGGGGGCAAAGCACACATATGATCATCTGTTGTCCTTTCAAGTTGTGGCAGTGTATGTAATTGTTGTTCTCAAGGACGCTCATCAGACTCAGGAATTTTCACTCAGGGTAGCTATGTAAACATGCACTTCCTGCTCATAGTAAAAAAGGAAGCAGGTATTTAGCATAGCCTTAACATTCGCAAACAGTTTGAGCACAGACAGCCACCCTTGTAAGTTCTAAGAACTGTGAGAAATTTCCTGAAGCCCATGGTCCCAGATGCTGCTTATAGACTACTTTTGCAAGCAGGCCATTCTGAAGATGTCTGTGCTTCTTCATGGATACCTCATATGGCTTTTAGGAAATACTCATGAGGTCTTTTCATGTCCTGACACTCTGTGAGATAAACGTGTGACTTCTCTGGGCATAGCTAACAGTGAGTCAGCCCTGGGACTCCCAATTGTTGAGTTGCTCGTACTTTATTCAGAGGATAGTGTAGATGCTTTTGAATTTCCCATATTCCTCATCATTCTGGATTTAGATCGAATCATCTCTTTGCCTCAGGAAAGGTTATGTAACAACTTACTCTGAAACATTTTTGTAGATGTAACCAACCGTCTTATTAAATAAGAAACACAGAGCCAATGTAAAGATGAAAGCCAAAGAGGTCAGAGCTAAGAGCCTTACCCGCTTTTCCGCCAGCTAGCCTCTCCCGCCAAGAGACCTCTCCGAAAAGGGAGCTACTTCCTGTGCGTCCGCCTTATAAAGAGTCCTTGTTCTTCCTTCTCATTGGTCGTAAACCCAACCACATGACCGTCTCGTCACTGCCTGTCTGTGGTCACTCCAGGTCTTCTATGGTTGGTATTGAGATTAAAGGCGTGTGTCTCCATGCTGGCTGTATCCTTGAACACACAGAGATCTACCTAGTTCTGCTTACCAAGTGCTGGGATTAAAGGCGTGCACCACCACCACCCTGGCTTTCGCTATGGCTTGCTGATAGCTCTGACACCTGGGCAACTTTATTTATTAACATACAAATAAAATCACATTTCAGTACAAATAAAATACCACTGTACATTTTGTGGTTTTACCGTGTCAGATAATTCTGTATGCATGACATCTGGTTAATTTCCATAAGCATCTTTGAAATGGGTGCAGATTTCGCTCTTTGCTGGTGTAATTTTTGGAGGTCGTCTGTGACATGTCGTGTCGTTCTCTGTCACTTTAGAGACGTTATTTGCTCATTCTTGTCAAGTAGCGTCGGGAAGTCAGCTGAGTTTGTGTCTCTTTGTTTTCGTCCTGTCATTTTTGCTTGTTTGTTTTAAGTGTCTTGAATTTTTGTCATGAAGTGTTCTGTGAATCTAGAAGTCTCTCAGATTTGACGGTCTGGCCACAGTGCTAACTAGTTGTGTTAAGTCAGTGTTGCCAGTGCTGACACTTACCTGCAAAAAATCAACTCAAGGAATGCAAGATTTATTTTAACTCATGGTTTCAGAGGCTTTAGTCTACCTTGGTTGGCAGTTGGTTCCTAGGTTTACAGTGAGGCATTGTATCCTGGAAGAGGTGCTGGAGCAGAGGAGTAACAGTGATGTGGTCAGGAAGCAGAGGGGAGTAACAGTGATGTGGTCAGGAAGCAGAGAGGAGTAACAGTGATGGTATTCAGGAAGCAGAGGGGAGTAACAGTGATGGTATTCAGGAAGCAGAGGGGAGTAACAGTGATGTGGTCAGGAAGCAGAGAGGAGTAACAGTGATGGTATTCAGGAAGCAGAGAGGAGTAACAGTGACGTGGTCAGGAAGCAGAGAGGAGTAACAGTGATGGTATTCAGGAAGCAGAGAGGAGTAACAGTGATGTGGTCAGGAAGCAGAGAGGAATAACTAGAGCAGATAGATTCTGCAGTGACACAATCACATGACCTATTTCCTCTACCATGATCCCACTTTCCAGTTTCCCCACCTCTAGAACTACTTACACAGCTGAATTCACCATTAGACTAAACTAAACCACTGATCCCATTGGTGCCCTCATGGTCTGTCTTCTCTGGAAACCCCTTCTAAGTCGCCTAGGTCTGCTTTATTGTTTTTCTAGGAAATCTGTCAATTGAATTGGTGGTGAAGATCAGCTATCACACTGCTGTTTACATGGCATCCACCTTTCTGTTCTTTTTAAGTAATGCACATTTTTAAAGCAGATTTTACTGTGAATGTTTAAATATGATAACAGCATGACATTTTAAGGTATGGATGCTAAAAGGACAAGTTAACATATCTGTCCTTTTATACGGTTAATCCTTTTCATGTGGTAAAAACAGCTAAACCACTTCAGAAGTTCAAATATGATACAGTTGTATTCATTATAATCCTTATGTTCTAAACTGCCCTTCTAGAATGTTCTACATTGGCTTTTCAAACTTACTCATCTCACATATCTACTATTTTGTGTGCTTTTAGTCACATCTCACCGTAGGTGAGTTTGCACAATAATTTTCATGTTCTGTCTGGCTCAGTTTCCGTTATTGAATGTCCTCTAGGTTCACTCATGTAGTAGCAAACAGCAGCATACCTTCACTGTGACCACAGCGATCCATTATGTTTGTATACTGTGCTTTTGTGCTGATGGACTCTTCCATGTTTCTCCATCTTGGCTATAATAAGTAATGTTGTAGTGAGCATTTAAGGGTGCAAATAGTGTTTTGAGATGGTGTATCCTAATCAGCTTTTTGTAATACCCAAATAAAAGATAGGTCCTTCAGGGCATGTATGTCCCCAGTGACCCACTTCCTCTAAATAGTTTCCACTTTTTAGTTCCTGCCTTCCACTAAAGCTTCCAAATCAGGAACCCATCCATGGATAAATCCACTGATTACATCAGAACTTTTGATTTAATCACTTCCCTAAGGCCCAGCAGCTGAAAAATAATCAACATTTTCACATGTGAGCCAGTTTTAGACATTTCAGAGTCAAACCATCACATGGTGGTTTTGTTTGTGGGTATATACCTAGGAGAGGGATTCCTGGCCACTGTAGAGTTCTAGTTTTAAATTTCTTCAGGAACTTCTATAAGGCTTTTTGTAACAGGACATCAGTGTTCATTCAGTAACTGGTTCTTTTTTGTGCTTTGCCTTTTCTATAGTAATCATCCACACAGAGGTGAAGCCATATGGTAGTTTCCATTTGCATTTACCTAATGATTAGTAATGCTGAGCATATTTCATTCTTCGTTGGCCATTTTAATGTCTTTGGAGAAATGTTATTCAGGGCCCTATTCCATTTTTAAATGGTTATTTGCTTTTCTGCTATTTATAATTCTTTATACATTTTGGATATTGTCTTTAGTATAGTTTTCAAATCCCCCTTACCACTGTCTCCATATCATCTTTTTATTTGGTGGATAGGTGGATAATGGATATCTTTGTTACTACTCAAATTTTTATATTCACAGATTTTTATTTTTATATCTAAAGCACTAATACAATAAGTACTTTTTAAATAAATAATTTAGAAATTGGGAATAATACATGATTAAGAGTCTCTAGGTTTGACATCTACAAACAACTATTTCAGAAAAAAATTGGAAGATGAGACACACAGCTAATATTAAAGCTATACCCATTGTGAGTAGGTATCCCATTGTTACTTCCGTATGCCAGGGTCATCTTAATGGTATCTGACCTATGTGAATGCTATTTGAGCATTTAGCAGTTTCTTGACCAGTCCAATTTTGATGTCTTTCGCACTGGATTAGAAACCTGTTCTCTCTGGGTCAGAGCCTGCAGACACTGTTTGAAGGGAATAGTGAAATCTCCAAAGGAAAGACCATGTGTCATGTGTATGTGTGGTTAAAGTGTTTAAACATAATGCCTGTTTTTCAGTAAAATGTAGTTTTTAATGTTAGTGGATTTGTCATGGTTGTCTTTCAAAGTCAGGGAAACTCACTGCCCTATAGTTTTTTTTTAAAAGTCTGTATGCAGAAATGCTTGAAAACAGTTTCTAAAAACTCACATAGAAATATACAGAAGATTCAAGCCAACTAATTGTGTGTTTATATGTGTGTGTTTGATAGGACCACGCTATGTAGTGCAAATAGGTGACAAAACCATTGACTATAATGAAGATTTCCGCCTTTTCTTGTCAACAAGAAATCCGAATCCCTTCATCCCACCGGATGCTGCATCCATCGTGACTGAGGTGAACTTCACCACGACCAGAAGTGGACTTCGAGGGCAGGTGTGTGGGCAGGACATGCCAGTGGACACTTACAGAGCCGTGTTTGCTATGAATGGGTTTGTTACGATAGTTAGGATTAAATTTAGGGTTTGGAAAATATGCTTGGAAGTGGAGCATCCAGATCCTTTATGAGGTTTGTGCTTTTCATGCTGACTTCACATTGTTGTTCCTCTAATATAATTCATTTTCCAGTCCATTTCTGTTACATTTGGTAAAATTTGTGAGACAGATAGTTCATAGAGATAAGACCAGTTTTTAAAATTCAAATTAAGGGCTGGGCAGTGAGTGGTAGCTCATGCCTTTAATCTGTGGCTCTCTGTGAGTTCGAGGTTAGCCTGGTCTACAAAGAGTTCCAGGACAGCCAAGGCTACACAGAGAGACTCTGTCTCGAAAAATCAAAACATAAGTAGATAAATAAATAAAATTCCAATTAAGAAAGCTGAAAACTGCAGTTATTTGATGTGTTCATGTAGGCAAGGGGTTCTGATTCCTGAGCCAGGATTTTTTGAAAAGGATTTTTTAGTTAGTTTTTGAGATTATGATTGTATCATTTTCCTCTTCTCTTTACCCTGCAAACTCTCTTTCAAATTCACCTTGACCAGGGTTAACCACTGGAACAGTGTGTCTTTGAGCTCATTTATCTGTATCTGGTTTTTTACAGTTTGGAATTAATGTTTGAGATTAAAAATGATTTTTAAATTTATATACTTTTATTTGTATAGTTTTAGCTTTTCCTCTGGAAAGAAATATGTGTTGGTTTTGAGTGCCATCTCTTCTTTTTACTCATTTAACAGTGTTTATCTCCTTTTGCTCTCTAAGACAGCATGTGCATCTGTGTAATTTTTACTTTATTGAAATTTAAAAGCTGCTTCTTCAAAATATTCTTTGCTTATACCATAAGGCTTCCTGAGCATTTATTTATGAATTACAGAATTTGCATTATAATTCTTACATATCAGTACTTGAACAGTCACTCAGAATTTATTTATGAATTACAGAATTTGCATTATAATTCTTACATATCAGTACTTGAACAGTCACTCAGAATTTATCAGCAACATTGCTTCCTTGATCTGCAAACTCACCTTAGGAATTGGTGTGAGGAGCAGTGCAGGTCTTCCTATGGTAAGAGTGCAAGTTACAGACAGTTTCTGTTGAAAACTTTTCCAACATGGTGTACTGTTTGACCTCCCTAACAACAGTATAGGAAGGTTCTTTTTTTAAAAAAAATATTGGTACTATTGTAGCATGAATCTTAGAGAGTCTTATTAATAAAATCAAACTTGAGCCAGGTATTGGGGTGAACACTGGAAGGTCAGAGAGACAGAATAAGCCACAGCTATCTCACCTCACCGGATCCTCAGCTGGTCTTGCTTCCTCAGACTGGAAGCCTCTCAGTCCTTATCCAAAATGGGTCTCAGCTGAACTGCTGCTAGAAGCCTGAATGCTTAACCAGGCCAAATGCTTCTCCAGGGCAAATGCCTCTCCAGGGCAAATGCCTCTAGTTTCTGGTCCTCACGCCTTATATACCTTTCTGCTTTCTACCACCACTCCCTGGGATTAAAGGCGTGCTTTCTGGGATTAAAGGCGTGGGTCACCATGCTTGGGTGTATCCTTGAACACATGGATTTCTGCCTCTGGAATGCTAGGATTAAAGGCGTATGCTACCACTGCCTAACCTCTGTTTCATATTGTGGCTATTCCGTCTCTGACCCCAGATAAGTTTATTAAGGTACACAATATTTTGGGGAACACAATACCACCACATTTGCTCTCTTTTTGTCTAAAATTAAAAAAGCTTATAGCTAATACAAGAAAAACTATATCCAGTAAGTATATACAATATACACAGTCAAGATTACATTAACGATGTCTAGTCCATTAACATTTGACAGATTCAGATAAAAACTCCATTATATATATTAACAATGTCCAGTCCAGTAACATCTGATAAACTCAGACCAAAAAATTTTCATTACTTATCTTATTTAAAACAAGTAGCTCCTTTTTAAAATAGATTCCATAATCTCCCTTTTTATTTTTATTTTCATTGAATTGTTTTAAAAATTGCTTTATTTTTAAATTAGAATATAAAGTATTAGATATTACTATGACATTTTTGAGCAAAATGTGTTTTGCTGTTTGTTGTTTTAATTGTAATAATCTTAGTGGGTGTGAAATGTTATTTCAATGTTGTTTTGATGATATAATATTTAATTTTTGAATTACATTTGTGTGTGTATATATATATGGGTATGCATGGTCCCTGATATGTATGTAAGGGTCAGAAGACAACTGGAAGTCATTTCACCATATAGATTATGAGGATCAGACTCAGGTCTTTAGACTTGGTGGCAGGTCCTTCACCCAGTAAGCCATCCCACTGGCCCCCAAAATGAAATATTTTAATATGTCTTATATCTTAAGTAAATGTTTATCAGTAGCTAATACTAGTTGCATGGTTTTTATAGTTTAATCTAACTTTAGAATGAAAATTTCATACTTCACAAATACAGTGATTTTTACATATTTGACATTGCAATGATTGCTGTCGACATCAGTCTTCTGTTTCTTATCAGGCACAGACGTGGAAGTGCCTTGTGCTCAATTAGAAAGAATCAAATGATGTCACCTTTGTCACAGTACTTGGGTGCTTACTCATTTCCAAGGCCTACGCAGAAGTTTTTCTGTGTTTTGAACTTCATTGCTGGGATTACTTCTCTTGTTTTTCTTTTTTAAGCTTTTAGCTTTAACCATTCAGCATGAAAAGCCTGATCTAGAAGAACAGAAAACGAAACTGTTGCAGCAGGAAGAAGACAAGAAAATACAGCTAGCAAGACTTGAGGAGTCTCTGTTAGAGGTAATGAGCTTTCAGAGTGGTTTTCATATTGCTGTGTTTTCATCAAATACAAGCCACAAGTGTCTGTGACACATAAGGTGTATCTTCAGAATGCTTGGAATTTTTCCAGTCATACTAGTATCTCAGAGTCACAATTCTAATAGAAAACAAGGATCTCTCTCTCAGAATAAAGATCTGAAGGAGTTATAATTAAGATAAATTGTTCTAAGGTAATAATTTCTTTTTATTGCATTGTTTTATTATTCATTATATACTTGGAATTTCAAACGGCATTATAATTAGCATGAAATTATGATTGACTATATAAACGTATTTACTTTTGGTTATTATGTTAAATATAAAACATGCAGTTATTTGATATAGGAAGCCTAAGTAATGTGAAAATTCTTTTAAAAATATTTTTACTGTATTAATAGTTAATACAGTTATATGCTTCCTTTAATTGATTACCTTAATATTATAATAACTTTTATTATTTCTTCTGCAGACACTTGCCACATCTCAAGGCAATATTTTGGAAAATAAGGATTTGATTGAATCTTTGAATCAGACAAAAGCAAGCAGTGCTCTTATTCAAGACTCACTTAAAGAATCTTACAAACTCCAAATTTTCCTTGATCAAGTAATTATCTCCTTTGCTGTGATTTCATGTCAGCTTTTCTTAAATATTTGTGTTAATTTGGTAGAACATGTACAGTCAGATCTTCAGGGGAATGATTTTGTCAAAAATGAAAGCCATTCAGAAATACCAGAGCCTGGGGTGTGATTCCTATTTTAGGGAGGCAGTAAAGATGTCAGTCACACTGAGTAAAGTCAGCTGCTCTGTCTACCCTGGTGGCGTCTACATCATATGCCACGTTGTTACTTACGGTAGAGATGTGCTTTAAGATGAAGTTGAAAGTGAATGTTTTGAAAAGGAGTGTGAGAGAACATCTTTACCATTTGTGTCTGTCAGCATTCTGTTATTCCAGTGAACACCTATGAGAATTCAACTTGTAATGGAAGGTTCATTTGGGCTCATAGTTTGGGGCTTGGAGCTCAAGGTCAGTTACTTGTTGCTTTGGGAACTGTGGCAAGGCAGCACATCACGGTAGGAAGATCTGGTGAAACTCTCCCCCTCTGTCTGTGTGTGTCAGAGAGACTGGGAGAAGAAGGGGTGAGTGGGAGGAGCCAGGGTCCGACAGTCAGCCCTCTCTGAAGACACTCCATTCAATAAACTGAGACCCCAAGGCCATCTCTTACAATTTCCTTCACTGTCTCACAGCATCATGGGCTTTAGGTAAGATGTTAACGTGCAGACTCTCAGGGAAGAGTATAAATCTAGACATCTAAACGGTGGTACCATTCTTAGATGTCTGTCTGTCTGTCTTGTTCCCTCCCTCCCTTCCTCTCTTTAGTATTTTTAGGGGGGGGTCTTAGACTATAGTCTATATTAGGCAAGGTTCTCTAGAGTCACAGAACTTACGGAATGAATCTCTCTCTACATATATAAACAGGGGCGTTATTGGAATGATTTATAGGACTGTAGCCTGTAAGTCATTCCAATAAATCTTAAGTATTTGTGTTCATTTGGTAGAACATGTACAGTCAAATCTAAACCAACAATGGCTAGCTGGGAACAGAAAGTCAAGAACATGGTAGTTGCTCAGTCCCAAATGATGGGAGTCTCAGCTGGTCTTCTGTAGATGCTGGAATCCCAAAGAGGTAGTCTCCAGTGCCAGTAAAGGAATGGATATGCTAGCAAGGTGAGGGCAAGCAGGCAAAGAGCAAGAGCTTCCTTCTTGTATGTCCTTATATAGACTTCCAGCAGAAGGTGTGGCCCAGATTAAAGGTATTTTTCCCCATCTCAAGATTTGGATTAAAGATGTGTGTCTTCCAGCCTTAAGATTCAGATCAAAGGTGTATGTTTTCCCACCTTAAAGGCCCAAACTAGAAGTTGATTCACCCACTTGAAACCAAGCAGATAATCTCTCACAGGTGTGCCCTCCATTTCTGGATTGTAGTTCATTCCAGATATAGTCAAGTTGACAACATAGCCATTACAAGTCCTAACTGGCTTTGAGCCCAGCTGGCTTCAGACTTGCAGTGATCTTCCCCTTTCAGCCTCCTGAGTGCTAGGATGACAAGGATGGGTCACTGTGCCCAGAAGAATTTTTCTTAAGACAATTTAAATATACTAATTGGGTTATACATTATTTCTTTTCAAACATTTTTCTTCCCTGTTCAGAGTAGACACAGTCAATGTGAGGGTCTGAACCACTGTCTTACAAATGGCTTGGAATCCTTCTTATGCTCTAATGATTCCTTTAGCGAAGTGCCAACCCCACATCAGTGTAATATGTATCATTTTCTCTTCTGCACAGTGCAACTGAGCTTTGCTGGAAACTCAGACAACCAGAGTTAATATCGTCGTGGATTTCCAGGCAACAGCCTGACCTTTTGCTTGCTGACATTCTTGAGTTAATTGGGCACGTTGATGTTCTTGCATCATTTCTGTTCCCCTCGATGACTTCCGTTTCTGCTTTCCCACTCTTGTTCGCATTTGACACTTACCTATTACTACTGTAGATGCTTGGAGGAGAGCTCTGTTGAAACCAGAGTGAGACCAGAGATCAAACCTGATTCTAGTTCAGTCATTCCACCTGCCATTGCAGAGCTCGATGGGTTTCCCACAGCACTGTGAGTGTTGTGCCTTCTCTTATGCAGCAAGCATTGACGGGCTGTAGGTGGGACCCACCAGAGCCACATTTGTAGCTGCAGCACTGTGATGAAAAGGCGCGAGAACCCACCTGCATTGAGAACCTTGTAACCATGTAACCTGTGATTCTCCCACGTCCTCTTCTGTCAGAACAGCAGCCCCTGTTCTAATAAGTACAGGGGTCCTGAAGTGCACACCTCTAACAGTCTTGTTCCTTGCCTCTGCTCCTTGTTTAAAGTGTCCTTGTGGGATGGCATACCATGCTCTCGCATCACCTAATCGCCTGACCCCACTTGCTGACTATTCCATTCTTTCTTCTTGTGCCAGATACTCTTAGTTTTGACTAAGGCCAATCCATGAACCACTTGTGACTCTACTATGTGAAGGTTAGAAAAATATTTCAAATATCTTGCTATAATATGAATGTTAAAGCCTCACTCCTAAATTCGTATGTAATTCGTACCTAATCTCTGATGAGGTAGGATTAAGAGATGGCACCTTTGTGGAGTGAAGGTCTCCTGGGTCAGGAGGAGAGTTACTGTGACGTATGAAAGAGGGCAAAGAGGACTTGCTTGCTTTAAGCTCTGGAAGGCACAGGGAGGAGGAAATGGGCCTTCAGTAGACACCAGATCTGCTGGTGCATTAGCCTTGGACTTCCTGCCGCCAGAACCCATTCTGTGTTCTTTGTCATAGCACTCTGAGTGAGTGGAGACATTTGTCCTCAGCTGTGTATAGATAAAGATGCTATCACCTGAAGTTACAGACGTTCTTCTTCATCTTGATGTGTTGCGTGAGTAGTCTGTGGCTAGGTGTGTGTACAGTGGTCTGCAGGTGGCAGAAAAGCACTGGTGTGAGATGATCCCTCTTCTGTCTCCACTAATGTTCACAGGAGCGGGACGCCTATCTGCCTTTGGCCGAGAATGCCAGCAAGATGTACTTCATCATCTCTGACTTGTCCAAGATTAATAACATGTACCGTTTCAGCCTGGCTTCATTTCTCCGACTTTTCCAACGAGCTCTGCAGAACAAGCAGGTCAGTTGTTGGGTATGCTAGAGATGTATTTAAAGAGACCACTTAAATATTGAACTTACACTAATACATCTTTGAGAAAGCTTTTATTATGTATTTCAGAGGGCCATGTAACAGTTTTAAACTTCATTTAAAAGAGACCATTTCTTTAACTCTGTTTGATATTCTTGGCAAACTATTATAGTATTGTTTGGAAACAAAGGAACAGTTTATGTTCCGAGAAAAGTTAATAGTAAGTGGTTCCTCAAACACCAATAATTCACAAGTGTTTGTAGATGTAGTAAATTGTCTACCTTGTCCTGTTACCTGAGCTATTATATCCTTTGTCAGTTGAGACTGTAATACAGGCAAAGCATTGTTCTCCATAACGGAGGCAAACCAGTACACTGCTTTAGCAGGATTGCTCTTCTGGGGGAAGCTTGACAAACTGTCTCACTAAGTAGGGATTTGGTTACCACACAGCAGGGGTGTGTTTCTTGTGTCTAGGAGCTCAGCTGGGACTTGAGGGTGTGGCTCAGGTGCAGATTCTTCAGTTCTCTGTTGGGTACCAAGGTGGGAAGACTTGATGTGTAGTAGTTTCTTCACCACCGAACTACTGTGGTGAAGTTGACTTCCTCACAGTACAGAGTAGGTGAACTTCTTATGATAACTCGGAGCACCAAATAAGATAAGACAAGACAGAGCTGGAATCACATTTTGTAACCCAGCTGTAGGGTGCCATCATTTCTGCAAACCTGTATTGAGGGGGAAGTACACATTAACAAGCTCTTCGATAAATGCTGGCTCCATATCCTTCAGAAGTACATTCACTGTGTCCATGAAGCCTTTCAGTCTGTGCTGTAGCCAACGGCAGCTGCACTTCTTGCCGCCTTGTGCTGCTGTGCGGTTGCGGACCTCCAGCTGCCTTCGCAAACCTCTGGTCTCGCGTGAGGCAGTGAGTGCGGTCGTGTTTGATTGTTCTTGCTGAGCACGGCTTTTACAGTCTTTGTTTTTCTTTTACACTGTTGGTATTAATAGTGTAAAAGATATTAATAGTGTAATATAACTATTAATATTAATAGTGTAATGGTGTAATATAACTATTAATATTTTCAGACTTTCTTACATGTTAAGAACCTTAAGCTTTTATAATGTGTTGTAACTATTTTGAGTTTATTTTCTTCCTTTTCACTTGATTTAAAAAAAATAATTTTGCGGGCCGGGCGGTGGCGGCGCACGCCTTTAATCCCAGCACTCGGGAGGCAGAGCCAGGAGGATCTCTGTGAGTTCAAGGCCAGCCTGGGCTACAGAGTGAGTTCCAGGAAAGGCACCAAAGCTACACGGAGAAACTCTGTCTTGAAAAACCAAAAAAAAAAATTTGCACAAAGCTACACAGAGAAACCTTGTCTCAAAAAACCAAAATAATAATAATAATAATAATAATAATAATTTTGCAAAACTAAATACCATCGAAATTGTGATTCATGGTTTTTGCATTTGGTATAATGCTAACATGTTTTTTGTTTTTTATTATTTTGGAAGAGAATCTTTACTGGTGTTGGCTGCTTAGTATTTTCACCAAGGAATGCTTTGTAGTCCTTTATTTGATTATAAATAATGGTTTTATTTTTCCTGATACATCTCCCACTGACATATTATTTAATATTGTCCATACACTCAAATTTGAGGTAAAGCTTTATCCAATAAAGAGCTTGTGATTTGAGGAAAGGTTTTGCCAGCAAAAGTTAGCCTACTCTGTCATGGTGAAAAAGAAACATTTTTATAACTGAAGGAAGGGTACAGAAGGCCATAAGGTACATTTAAGGTTTACACACCATGACTCTAATGAAGGTATCTAAAGTAGCCCAGAAAGATGGTAGACACTGGGTATCCAGGAGACTGGTGCAATCTGCCATTTTTGTGTCAGTTTTGTGTAAACATACCCATGGGTCAGAGGTGAGTGTCTTCGTGTAGTGTGTGCCTTACTCTGTGTGCACCTGCTGATGTCTCCATGGGGATCTGGGTGCTGGTCAGTCAAGCATGTCACATCTGCCGTGGTTCCTCAGACACTGGTTTAGTCTGAAAACCCTTCATCCTTGTTTTAAGGCTCTGCCTCACTAGAGCATGTCGTTCCTTTTAGATAAACACTAGATTTCAAGAAGAGTAGGAATGTTTAAAATGTTATAACCATGGTCCTTAGTTTTGAAAGGTATTTGAAAATTGAAAACTATTCCATATGTAATCAAACAGGGTGTTTATAATACTGTATTGGTCGAAACATTTTTATAGAAAAGTAAATACATATATTTCTCAATAACAGTAGTTCTGCTAGACAATATTCCATTGGATAGTATTGACCCATGTATGTGTACATGTGTGTAGTTATGTGAACATTTGAATTTATTTTCATATGATTTTATAAATGTAGAGTAAAAAACTATAGCTTACAAGTGTTTTAGAATAAAGTCCATTTTAATGACTAATTTTTCATTTCACATGTGAGATTACTTAGCAAACAGTTCTTAACATTTTATGCCAGTTTCACACATTTCACTGTAAACTTAACTACATTTTTCTCAACCATTAAAATTACCTTACTAGTTTTTTCTTTAGTTAAAAACATAAGAATGCAAACCGCTTAGTCTAATTTAATGCCAGAGTCAAACTTTACAAGACATGTATTCTCTAAATACTTCCAAAGTGATATGTGAAACTCTTACTGTGCTTAGGAAAAATAGGGCCTCTGCAAGAAATGGAGCCTTTCCATTTCTATCCGGTCAGCCCCTTTTCTTCATTCATTCAACTAACATCTGTTTAGAGTATGAATGTGCATTTGTGTGTGCACATGTATGTGTATGTACGTGTGTGTATGTGTGTGCGCGCGCACATGTTTGTAGATTACACTCAGGAGTTGTTCTCTCCTTTCACTATGTGGAAGGCTCAGCAGCAGGTTCCTTTACCCACTCATCTTTCTGGTCCCAGTTTTTCTAAATCAATGGAAATAACAATTAGTAATATGACATTAGGACCATTATGTAGAACAGAATTCCTGAGTCAGTATGAACACTAGAGGTGTGAGATTTGTATTGTACCACTTTCAAAGTTAATATTAAAGCTTCTCTTACCTGGCATGCTTGGTCTATTATCATATTGAGGTGAGAAACAGTAGCTATGAGCTAGACGGGTGAATAAAAGTCAAGTGGTTGAAACAGCCTTACCTCATGTTGAAATAGGCTGTGTTCTTAATGCTGTTGCTATCAGAGTGTGTGTGGTAATTGAACTAGTACTATTGGGAATTTCACTATTTTCACTTTTTCCTATTGGAAATTGATTGTAAATTTCATTATTAAAAGTTTTGATTTTATACATTTAAGGAAATGCATACTATAAAATACTACACTGGTGTACAAGTATAATACACTTATTCAGTTAATTCCTTGGGGTTTATGGGCAATGATATTTATTTCAGAACCATTTTTGAGTCTGGAGAACAATTTTTTGCAAGTGATTCAACTATAAAATATCTGTAAATATTTCTAAATTCTTAATGGATTTTCAAATTCTAATCTACAGGACTCAGAAAATACAGAACAGAGAATCCAGTGTCTTGTCAGCTCATTGAAGCACATGGTATATGAGTATATATGCCGATGCCTGTTTAAGGTAAAGATTCATCAAATAGAAACTGCTCCTCCTTATAAAACAGTCTTATAAAACAGTGACAGTTCTGTAGCTGCTTTCTTACTCAAAAAGTATTGAAATGGGCAGTTGTGGTTTTTTTTTCTAGAATACAGTTCATCACAAACTATAACTTCTTACCACATACCAAAACATAGTGGGAAGGAACAAGACAAGATGGGGATAGGCTGGATGACACTAGGCTAGCGCCTTCACTTTAGTGGGTCTGCCGGTTACTAAAATGGTGGTTAACCTGAGTAACATGTCATTACCGAGCCCAGGTTCCTCATCGTCAGGTCTAGTGTTATCTGAAGACATGTCTTTGTTTGTTGGTAGTGACTGTTCTGTGCCTGTGAGGTGTTCACCATCCCTGACCTCTATCAGATGTCAATAACATGCCCTCCTCTTTCCCTTATTTGTGAAAATCCAGTGTCTCTAGGCATTGCCTAGTGTCCCCTGGTGTCTTAGTGACTTTTCTAATTCTGTAAAGAAACACCATGACCAAGGCAACTTACAGACATTATAAGCATTTCCGGAGGGTGAGAGTCCATGACCATCATGGCGGGGGAGCATGGCAGCAGGCAAGCAGGCATGGTGCTGGAGCAGTAGCTTACATCTGATCCACAAGCAGGGAGCAGAGAGAACTAACTGAATGGTGTGGGCTCTTTTTAGAATCCTCAAAGCCCATCCCCACTGACAGACCTCCAACAAAGCCTTAGTGTACTAACTAGGAACCCAGTGTTCAACCATATCAGCCTATGGGGGCATTCTCAAACCCTATACCTGTGTTGTGGGATGCAGTTGTTACTCATTACTTGCTGTTGGTTATTTTTTTCTACTCGTTTGTTCTTGGGTCTTTGGTCTTTTGGCTCTTTTTGAGGGTCTGCCACCCAGCTCCCAAATAAATCACAAATGGAGTCTTATTCTTACTTATAAATGCCAAGCCTTAGCTTGGCTTGTTTCTTGCCAACTTTTCTTAACTTTAAATTATCCCATGTACCTTTTGCCTCTGGACTTTTTCCTTTTTCTTATTTCTGTAATCTTATTTTCACTCTTACTCTGTGGGTGGCTGGGCGGCTGGGTGGCTGGCCCCTAGAGTCCTCCTCCTTCCTCTCTCCTTCCTTGTTCTTTTCCTCCCAGATTTCTCCTTCTGTTTATTCTCTCTGCCTGCTTGCCCCTCCTATCTTTTCTCCTGCCTTGCTTTTGGCCTTTCAGCTCTTTATTAGACCATCAGGTGTTTTAGACAGGCAAAGTAACACAGCTTCACAGAGTTAAACAAATGCAACATAAAAGAATGCAACACATCTTTGTATCATTAAACAAATATTCCACAGCATAAACAAATGTAACACATCTTAAAATAATATTCTACAACAGTTACTGGAGTCACAGGGCAAAGAGTTGCTGGCTTTTGAGTTATGTACCAAGTAACTTGCTGAAGATGTCTTCCTCTTAGAAAGGATCTGGAACAGTGTGCAATGAGAGACTCCTGAGACTTAGAAACTTTTGATGAAGAGAACCAAGTTCAGGCCTTAAGAAACAGTCCTTGGGGTCAGTTCACAACATACGGAACTCCCACAAAGTCAAGTACCCGAGTCTGAGGAGTTGTTAGCACAGTTCAGTCTCGTAGACTCAGGAACTCCTGGAAACTGTACTGCGTTAAGTGAGGCAGAGCAGAGCCTCAGTGCACCTTTGCAGGGCCGCGCAGGACTTCTCCTGCTCTTAGAGTAGGCATTTGTACCGAATTCCTCTTTCAGTAGTAACTGTGCATCTTCCTTCCAAGGGCTTATGGCTCATGAAGGTTCTGAAACCTCCCCTTAGACTTGGAGTTTAAGTTGTGGAAGACTGCAGATTGTGAGCAGATATGGCAAAGCCCTGTTGCCCTAGATGTTGTTACCCTAAATTCGAGGATGACCTTTTTTTTTTTTAACTTGGTTAAGTATAATATTTATTTATTTATTTATTTTTTAAATTACACTCATGATATTCATTAATTACACTCATGATATTAATCACATTTGTGGTATTCATAGATTACATTCACAGTATTCATTCAATTTTATATATATATGTATATATATATTAATTTTAAATGCCGAATGTCATTTATTGAAGGGGGGAGGAGGTCTTAAATACAGGCTTACAGCACAATGGGAGTACCCTGGAGGGCAGAAGTTCGCTACTGATGTTTTACAATCTTGCTTCTAATCTGTTAACGCCCATTATTCAGGGTACACAGACAAGGAACTTCTCTTAAGCATTCAGGAGGGTGGAACCTGGCAGGGAATTAGCATAGGGGGGATATCAAGGTCAAGGTGCGCAAGCAAGGCAGCAATTACCCAAAACGGGGGCCAGGACCCTACAGGTCCCCCTTTTATTAAAAAATGAGCTTCTGACTTGGGTTGCGTGGGACGTCAGCAGGTCACCTTACCCATCATGGAGACGCCTGCCCAGGCCACACAGGTGCTCTGTCTTAGGTTGGTGAGTGCCCCCCAGGCATTACCGTCTCTGAATACTCATTATCATACAGGCTCAATCGTGTGTGAGCTGCAGAGTTAATTGCTGCCAAAGATCTCAAAGTGGCACTGGGCTTGCAATCTGTGTGTTTGATACAGTAAAGACCAACAGAGGTCCTATCTCACCCATAGCCAGTAGGCTAAAGGCAACTGAGCCATTCCCTTCCTTAACAAGCCATATTGTACGTTGATGTCCTTGTAAGATAGTATCCCAAAAGCAACTGGAACTTGAGTTTATAAATTTATAATTTTCAAAGCCAATCGAGATGTACATAACTACTGAATTAAATTTATCATGCCCAATAGAATGAAAGATTAACTAACTGTGGTAGCTACTTTTGTTGCCAGGGTCTCCATTGTGCTAGCTGTATTAAGCAATTATGAAATGGTAATCCCAGAAAGAGTAGCAGTGGTGGGCGCCATTGCTATAACAGCAACAGCGGCAGCAGCAATGTCAAATTCTCTTCTGGATTGTGTGGACATCCACTGGCATGGATACAACTTCAGTAACACGTACCGCCAAGGCCCATTTTTCTTGATCCCAGCACGACTTTAGCTGGCAGCTCTTCTGGAAAATCCAATCTCATGGCTACAGTTCCTAGGCTTACATTAATGCTTGCCAAAGCTGGCGATATTGGGCTCTCAATCTCCATTGGTATCAGAAGGGTAGATTTTTTTCATGAAGACCCATTAGGTCTCTGTCATGTTGGGCTTCAGCAGCAGCCACAGGGTGCGTTCGGTGCTCAGGAATCCAAAGAGGAACCTCATTGTCCTGAGGAAAGATATAAACAGAACCCCGGGGCCACACCAAGACTAGATTGAGTCTCCTCCACGTGCTAGTAGAAAGATTCTTCCATCGCTCCAGAGGGTGATTTGCAGCAGGAGCTCCCCAGTGCTCATCTGCATCGGGTATTCCAGCAGAATCCACCAGTAAACTCCAGCAGAATCCACCGATAAAAAATTTAAAATATATAAAACAAGGGAAAGAATAGAATGTGGAGAGGAATGATGAGTCCCTAGTTCTCTGTTTTTTTGCTTTAGTAAAATGTTTGTTTGTTTGTTTGCTTAATATTTCAAATTTTTCCTCCATTTTCATTTATTTCTTTATTGTTCAAAATTAATTTATTTATTTTTCTATTATCAGCTTGATAGAATGTGTGTTATTATCTTAATAGGAAGATGTTTCATTGAGGCTTGCTCAGTGATTGAGTAAAACCGAAATAAGCCACAGTCGTCCTAGGGACCTCCATGCTATATATATAGCCTCCATGGTTCTGTGGGTTGTAGTCTGATTGTTCTTTATTTTATATCTAGAATCCACTTATGAGTGAGTACATACCATGTTTGTCTTTCTGGGTTTGGGTTACCTCACTCAGGATGATATTTTCTAGTTCCAGAGGATGACCTTTTACAGTGGTGCAATCCATCAGTTACAGAGCATGTGATCCCTGACACTTGTATAATGTATTATCTCCTCTAATAGCCAAAATTTCATTTCATGATTAAAACTTGGAAATATTTTCAGAAGATTTCAAAGTCTAGATGGAACTATAACAAAAAACATTGAAGACTCATTCTCCATTTCTTCTTGATTCATTAAACTAAATCAGTTTGTGCCTTATAGTCTGGTTTTCTCCTTATATACTTGTGTTTAAATACCTAAAAGCAGTTAGAAACTTTACCTTCCTGCATTTTTTCCTGTACTTCCCTGTCTTTGCAGTTGGTCTCAAAGATCTTTCCATGACTATAAATACTGAACCTCTTTGATTTTCATAGTTGTGTGGTCCATGATACTGTCACATGGGTTTGAGTGACCCCTTTCCAAAATGCTGTATAGTGTTTCATTTAGACAGTTTTGGCTTTGGGAATACTTTCACAAAAATAATGAAATATCCTGGAGTTGTACTTAAAGTTTGAGTACAAAATTTATTTTTTCATATTAAAAAATTACCTATGGTCTGGAAGTAATTTTTACACAGTATTTTTAGTGTGCCTGTGCTTTGATTCTGACTTAGTACATGAGGACGTGTGTGAAATTTTCTACTGTGCAGTTTTCAGGACTCAGACAGAGGTTTGGGCTGGAGCACTTTGGGTTTTATTTAGGTTTTCAGACCTGGATGTTCTTTTTGACATCTCTGTTACACAACAGTAGGATTCGTTCGCATTTTTGCCTGTTATGAATGAGTACTATGTATAGGTCTACCTGCATCTTTGTTTGCAGATTTAAGTAAGTATTTTGATTCGGTAGATTTCTGGGTAGAAGTATAATTGCTTGTCTAAGGGTTGTACTTTCTAAATGTTGCTGAATATTATCAGATATTCTTGTGGAGAATTTTGCTTGTTCATGCTTGAACTAGTTGGTACTCTGACCCACAAGTAGTTGAAAGCACCCTTTTTTTTTTTTTTTTGCTTGCTCAGAAACAGGGACAGACACACACACACACACACACACACACACACACACACA
>CABHPR010117418.1:0-13128 GCA_902168415.1 Peromyscus melanophrys
TTGCTTTTGTTAGGGTGTTTCAGCATAGCAACAGGACAAGAAACTAAGACAGACATGATTCCTGGGTACAGTTGTGACCTGTGGGGAGCTATACCCCTGTTTTATGAGGGAGGCAGCCCTGAAGGAGGTCGCTGCTCCCACTGTTCTGATGAGACAAGGAAGGATCAACTACGCCAGCTTATCCACTGTGCTCAAGGTCACATTGCACCAGTGAAATGGAGAAACTGGATTGAACTGTAAATTTCATTCTTTTAAAGTCCAAGCCCATAACCATCTGCTAAGTTCCATGGTGTTCTTCTGAGCCATTTTAAATAGGTATTTCAAACCAAACCTATCATGTGGCAGCTTCCTTTCACTGGAAGGAACTATAAATGATGAATGATAGCTACAAGACAATGAGATGCTAAAATGCCTACTTCACAGTAAGCTGAAGAGGGAAAACCTGAAGTTCACTTTCCCACTTTCAATTAGGTTACACAGGCCATTAAGCCAAGGAATAGGAGCTTTTTGGAGTTTTTGGGCAGAGTGTACAGTAGCCATATCTTATTGTTATGCAAACAAAAACCGGACATTCAAGGTTAAAGGCCCAGAGCCCAACTGAAAACTAACCTCATCTTCAACACTAGCCGTGTAGGAGAGGTTAGAAAAAGCTTTTAGACATTTGTCTTGGCCTTATTTTTTTTTATCACATAATTATCTTGCTTATGCTATTTGTAATGGAACTATCTAATTGATTTCTTAAAAGAAACATTGTCAGTAGTAAGGTTGTCTTGGCTTTGGAAGATGTGCTAATGATGGGCCATTTTAATTATGAAAATAATTATCTTGGTGTAACTTTGTCCCTTTATTTTAATTATGTGAATGCAGCCCATTTGGCCTGATGATGTGGCATTGAATAGATTTCAGGAGGCTGTGTGCAAAATCCTGCAACCTCTGCAGGTCCACAGATTCTTTTCTAATTCTCTACATGGCCAAGGAATATTCTTGAGCAGAAAAACAGCAGCAGCAATTCACAGATTGCTTATAGATTTTTCCCTTCTCTGGACATCTTTCATTTTATGATAGGCAGGACACTCCTCATAGCTAGGGAGGGCCTTCCCTGTCCCGCTCATTATTCTTGCTCCAGTGCCTGATGGAGGTTCCATGCTCAGCCAGTTTCTCTGGGTGAATTGGATTCCAGGAACCTTGGCTTCTGTGGCCTGTATAACCACCAGCACATGAATAAGGATCTGTGTAGGCCAGCTGTGGATTTCAATAAGGCAGAATGGAAAAGAAATGTGAAGGAAAAGAAACCCTTTATCCTGGAGTGTGATTGGAGCCTCTCACTATTAGAGAATCAAGCTTCTAGGACAATTAACCCCTGCTTATGACCTTTCACCCTTTCCAGCAACAAACCTGAATTTTCCTAAGGACCTCACTGGAAACCTATATACAAGGAAAAGTTATGTACCAACTCCCTTGTGCAATTCTAGTGTCTCTTGGTTTTACACTATTAGATTATAATTCCATGCAAGGCATCACCCTCTAGTTTCACTTAGAGAGAGAGAGGCAGGAGAAGGATTCCTAAAAATCTTTTGAGGTATATGCTGGCTAGTTTTACGTAAACTTGACACAAGCTAGAGTCATTTGGGAAGAAGGAGCCTCAATTGAAAAAATGACCCTACCAGATTGGCCTTTGGTGCATTTTCTTGATTGATGATTGATGATTGAAGTAAGAGGACCCAGTTCACTGATGGTGATTCTACCTCTGAGTTGGTGATCCTCAGTACTACAAAAAAAAAAAAAGTAGACTAGGCATGCAATGATGAGCAAGTGAGTAAGTAGCATTCCTCCATGGCCTCTGCATCAGTTCTTATCTCCAGGTTCCTGCTCTGACTTCTCTGTATGCTGGACTACCAGCGGTGAGATGAAATAAACCCTTTCTGCTCTAGAAGAAAAAAAAGAAGCCACACCCAAAGGGAGTACATGGCAAGAAATAACCAAATTATCAAACTCGGGCTAAACTCAGTGAAATAGAAACAAAAACAATACAAAAAAATCAATGAAGCAAAGAGTTGGTTCTTTGAGAAAAATCAATAAAGTTGACAAATCCTTAGCCAAACTAACTAAAAGGCAGAGAGAAAGAAGATCCAAATTAACAAAATTAGAGATGAAAAGGGGGACTAACAATAGACACTAAGAAAATCCAAAGAATCTAAAGGATATACTCTAAAAACAGTACTCCGCAAATCTGAAAAGTCTAAAAGAAATGGATAATTTTCTTGATACATACCACTTGCCAAAGTTAAATCAAGATCAGGTAAGCAATTTAAACAGACCTGTAACCTCTAGTAAAATAGAGGCAGTCATTAAAAGTCTCCCAAACAAACAAACAAACAAACAAACAAACAAAACCTAGGGCCAGGTGGTTTTAGAGCAGAATTTTACCAGAGTTTCAAAGAAGAGTTAGTGCCAATACTCCTCAAATTATTCCACAAAATATAAATAGAAGGAGCATTGTCCTATATGTTTTACGAGGTTACACTTACCTTGACACCCAAACTACATGAAGACACAACAAAAAAAGAGAATTACAGAACAATTTCACTTATGAACATAGATGCAAAAGTTCTCAATAAAATAACCGCAAACTGAATTCAAGAACATATAGAAAAGATCACCCACCATGATCAAGTAGGCTTCATCTCATAAAGGCAGGGATGGTTTAATATACATAAAATGATAAATATAATCTACCATATAATCAAACTGAAAGACAAAAACCACCTGATCATCTTATTAGATGCAGAAAAAGCCATTGACAAAATCTAACACCCTTTCATGAAAAAAGTCCTAGAGAGATTAGGGATACAAGGGACATGCCTCAACATAGTAAAGGAAGTTGACAGCAAGCCCATAACCAGCATCAAGTTAAATGGAAACTCAAAGCAATTTCACTAAAATCTGGAACAGGACAAGGTTGTCTACACTCTGCTTATCTATTCAACATGGTACATAGAGTCTTAACCAGAGCAATAAGACAACAGAAGAAGAGCAAAGGATACAAGTTGTTAAGGAAGAAGTCAAAGTTCTTCTATTTGCAGGTGACATGATAGTATACATAAATGACTCTGAGAATTCTACCTGGAAACTGCTAAGCCGATAAACATTTTCAGTATAGTAGCTGGATGAAAAATTAACTCACAAAATCAATAGCTCTCCTATATAAAAATGACAAATGAACTGGAAAAGAAATCAGGGAAAACAATACTGTTTACAATAGCCTCAAATAATATAAAATATCTTGAGGTAACTCTAACCAAGCAAATGAAAGACCTACATGATACGAACTTTAAGACACTGAAGAAAGACATTGAAGATATGAGAAGATGAAAAGGTCTCCCATGCTTATGCATCTGTAGGATAATATTTTACTATATTAATATAGTAAAATGCTATCCTACTAAAAGCAGTCTAGAGAGTCAATATAATCTTTACCAAAATTCCAGCACAATTCTTCACAGAAATTGAATGGACAATTTTTGCTTTATACAGAAACATGTACACACACACACACACACACACACACACACACACGCACGCACGCACGCATGCACACACCCCAGGGTAGCTAAAACAGTACATAACAATAAAAGAACTACTGGAGGTATCACTTCCCTGATTTCAAGCTTTACTACAGAGCTATAGTAATAAAAACAACATGGTATTGGCACAAAACAGACACATTGGTCAGTGTGATGGAATCAAGGACCCAGGCATAAATTCACATACCTATGGACACCTGATTTTTGATAAAGAACCCAGAAACATATACTGTAAAAAAAAAAAAAGACAGTATCTTCAACAAATGGTGCCAGTCAAAGTGGGTGGCTGCATGTAGAAGAATGCAAATAGATCTTCACAAAACTCAGCTCCAACTGGATCAAAGACCTCAGCATAAAACCAGATACACTGAACCTGACAGAAGAGAAAATGGGGAATATCCTTGAACTCATTGGCACAGGAAAATACTTTCTGAATAGAACACCATTAGTATAGGAACCAAGATCAACAGTTAATGAATGGGACCTCATAAAACTGAAAAGCCTCTGCATGGCTAAATACACCATCATTTGGACAAAGTGGCAGCCCACAGAATGGGACAATACTTTTACCAACTCCACATTCGATAGAGGGCTAATATCCAAGATATATAAAGAACTCAAAAAAATAGATATCAAGAAAATAAACAAACCAATTAAAAATGGGGTACAGATTTAAACAGAGAATTCTCAAAGGAAACTCAGATGACCCAAAAACGCTTAAAGAAATATTCACCATCCTTAGCCATCAGGGAAATGCAAATCAGAACTACTTTGAGGTTTCATCTTATACCTGTCAGAATGGCTAAGATCAATAAAAGCAGGTGACAGCTCATGCTGGCAAAGATGTGGAGTAAGGGGAACACTCATCCATTGCTGGTGGAAGTGCACACTTGGCCAGACACTATGGAAATCAGGGATACAGGAATCAATCTACCTCAAGATGCAGCTATGCCAGTCTTAGCCACTCGCTTAGCCATGTTCATTGCTGCTCAATTCATAATACCCTGACACTGGAAATAGCCTAGATATCCCTCAACAGAAGAATGGATAAGGAAAATGTGGTACATTTACACAATGGAGTATAACTCGGTCATTGAAAAAATGAAATCATGAAATTCACAGGAAGATTGATGGAACTAGAAAAAAAAATCATCCTGAGTGAGGTAAGCCAGACCCAGAAAGAAAAATATGGTATGTATTCACTTATATATGGATATTAGCTGTTAAATCAATGAAAATTAAGCTATATAGAATCAAAGAGGCTAGGTATAGAGTAACAGACTATGGGATACAGACATGTCTCCCTAGGAAAGGTAATAGAACAGATAGCTACGATGGAATTGGGGCGTGGTAATACTGGAACAGGAAGATCAAGTGGGGAGAGGTAGGGAAGAGGGAGACAAGGAAGGGAATATGGAGAAAAACAGCTAAAAGGAAGGACCATTTGAGAGGTAGTATGGAAACTAGTACAGTAAAAGCTTCCTAAAATGTATACATATTTGAAGGCAATCTAAATGAAATCACCAAATAATGGGGAGACAGAGTCCCAGCTGGACATCTTTTGTCAACAAACGAAGCTTTCAATACTGGGATTGGGTTACATCTAATTGAATTGTTAGCCAAACGAGTCCCATGGGAACCCTTAAACAATCCGGGCTGTTGTCAAGACTATAGGCTCTTCTCCAAACACTGACAGGAAGGCCTCCTTGCTGAAGACAATGTCTATACAACTAATTGAACATGAGAAGTCCAGCTGGTGCCGATATAGAGCCTTCACCCTTACCTGCTAGCATCTTTGGTATAGGAAGTTACTCTGCATGTTACCAAAGGAGAAGCATAAAAACCAACCCAGCCCCAATCCTTTGATCTACAATGGTGTCCTGCTTGCAAGATATGCCTGGACAATGGTGGCACAAAGTTTGTGGGAATAACCAACCAATATCTGATTTGAATTAAGGCCTACTCCACAAGATGAAACACATACCCAACACTGCTTGAGTAGCCAAGAGCCTGAGACTAGATAGCTTAGGGACCTGGGGTAAAAGCAAACACTACTGCTCCACTAAAAGAATGTAGTAATAAATGACTCCTAATGACGCTTTGCTATGCTTAAAGATCAGTGCCTTACTCAGATATTATCAGCAAGGCTTCACCCTGCAATAGATAGGAACAAACACAGAGACTCACAGCCAGATATTATGTGGAGAGTGAAAGACAGCCCCAAAAGGGATATCTCCATCAAATACCTTCCCTTAGGGCTCAGGGAACCCCACAGCAGAAGAGTGTGCAAGAGCCAGGGGTGGGGTGGAGGACACAAGGAAACAAGGCCCTCTAGATCAACAGGATTGACACACACATGAACTCACAGAGATCATGGCAGCATACACAATATCAGCATGGGTGTGCACCAGATGGGGTCCTAGAGCTGAAAGAAGTAGACATATGCTCCCATCCCTAAGCCAGAAGCAATCTCTCATTGATAACCACATGCAAATGAAAATTCAGTATTCTCCAAGGGAGTCTTACTGGAGACCCAAACGACTCTTAAGGGTAGGCTCCATGCCAGGCAGTAGATGGCCAACAGAAAACAAACTCAGTGGTATCTTTGGAGCTTCATTGATTTATAATGTCACGTCTGTAGCATGAATCTTAAAAGTTCTTATTAATAAAATCAAACCTGAGGCCAGTTATTGGGGTGAACACTGGAAGGTCAGAGAGACAGAACAAGCCACAGCTAATCTCACCTGGCCAACTTCTCAGCTGGTCTTGTTTCCTCAGACTGGAAGCCTCTGTGTCCTCATATCCGAATGGCTCTCAGCTGAACTGTGCTCCAAAGCCTGAAAGCTTAACCAGGCCAAATGCTTCTCCAGGCCAAAGGCTTCTCCAGGCCCAAGGCCTTGAGTTTCTGGTCCTCACGCCTTATATACCTTTCTGCTTTCTACCACCACTCCTTGGGATTAAAGTCTTGTTTTCTGGGATTAAAGGCGTTGTCACCATACCTGGCCATTTCCAATGTGGCCATGAACTCACAGGGATCCAGAGGGGTTTCTGTCTCTGGAATGCTAGGATTAAAGGCATGTGCTACCACTGCCTATCCTCATGTTTAACATTGTGGCTGTTCCGTCTCTGACCCCAGAGAAGTTTATTAGCATGCACAATATTTGGGGGAATACAATACCACATAGCTTTTGCTATGGCTTGTAATAGCTCTGACCCCTAGGCAACTTTATTTATTAACATACAAATAAAATCACATTTCAGCACAAATAAAATACCACTATACACGTCTGGGCTTTTCCTTTTTTGTTTTTAATTTTATCTTACTATATTATTTTGTTTTAATATATACATACATATATATTAATAAATGCTTGTGTGTATCTTTCTTCTACAGGTCCTTTCCCTATACATTGTGGCTTCCACTTCAGTGTTTATATGGGATTCCTGAATGTGTGAGCAAGTGGAGCTGTGTTTCTTGGGCCTTCCCTTGGGCTCTTTTTGCTCTGTTTGCTTTTTGTTGGTTGGTTTGTTTTTTCCCTATTCTGACTTGTTAGTCTTTGTTTTATCGTATTATATTTTATTATATCATATTTGATTTCCTTTTTAGCCCCTAGAAGCCTGTTTGTTTTCTAATGAGAGAAAGAAAGGGGGTGGATCTGGACGGGAGGGGAGGCGGTGAGAATCTGGGAGGAGTAGAGGGAGGGGAAACCGTCATCAGGATATAGTATGTGAGGAAAGAAAATTCTATTTTCAACAAAAAGGGAAAAACAAAAGGAAGAAACTCCCTTCTGCTCAGGTTGCTCTTGGTCACGGTGTTTTAGCACAACAACAGTGACCTTAAACCACAGAATGACTTGAATGCCATTAAAATGGTACAGAAGACTCATGCTAAGATGATTAGTTGCTAAGCTTCTTGAGGAGGCTTAGTCACATTTGGGTAAGCCTTTTTACGATGATTGGAGAATTCTACACTCATACTCTTAAGTATGCTTTTTTTCTTTTTTTCTCTTCTTGAGAGTCTATTTTTAAAAATTTATTACATTTATGTGTGTATATGTGTATGTGTGTGTATGTGTGTGTGAATGTGTTTGTATGTGTGTATGTGTGAGTGTGTGTATGTGTATGAGTGTATGTGTATGTGTGAGTGTATGTGTATGTGTGAGTGTGTGTGTATGTGTGAGTGTGTGTGTATGTGTGAGTGTATGTGTATGTGTATGAGTGTATGTGTATGTGTGAGTGTGTGTATGAGTGTGTATATGTGTATGAACATGTGTGTGAGTGTGAGTGTGTGTGTGAGTGAGTGTGCGTTAGCACTTTGTGCCACAGCGCTCATGTGTGTGAAGGTCAGAAAACAACTCTCAGGAGTGGGTTCTCTTCTACCATGTAGGTACCTAGTGTGGATCTCAGATCACAAGGCTTGGTAGTTAGTGCCTTTACCCACTGAGCTGTCTATACTGCCCCCTCTACATTAAAAACAACAAAACAAGACAAGAAAGAAAAAAATCTAATTCTGCTTCATACTGGCTAACCCTGATTTTATTTTTTATTTTTATTTTTATTTTTTGCATTGAGCCATGAATCCCAGTTTGGCCTGAGTAGAGACCCTGAAAAGGTTAGCGCATGTCCTCAGGGTGCTAAGGGCTACAGTGTATACCACTTGAATAATCATCAGTATTTGGGGGAGTATATAAGTGGTGGTTAGGTAAAGTCAGTTTACTTGTCTCCAGAGCAAAAAGCTGGGAAGTGGAGAAACAGAGGCTGGGATCCGGGGTCTATGCCTCTGAGCCTGTACTCGGCACAAAGCAGTCCTGCCCACCCCGTGCTGGTCTCTGGTTGTGCTCCGTGACAGTAGAGGTTACAGATGCACCACTTGGTTCTAGCCCCCACACCAGAGGGTGCTGCTGTGAAAATTTGGGGGGAATTATTGTCTTGACTCACTTCAGTCCTCATAGGGATGTTTCAACATGAAATGTTGAAAATTTAATAGCAAATTAAAAAGTGTTTGTCATTGATGTGGTGTCTTTTTGTGTCCCCAAACCGAGCCAATGTTCTCTAAATCCAGAGAAATGGTGGTCATTATTATTTCATGTTTCGTCTTCATAAGAAGTCATTACGTTCACATTGTGTTTATAACTCCACAATGATCAATAAATAAGCAGCTACACAGTTCTCTAATCATTTTGTCTATTGAACCAAGTTCAGAACTCTTGATGAATGTATCCAAGCCCAATGTAATCACACTGCTTAATATAAAATCTTTGCCTCCTCCATCTTCAGCCCAGCTTATTGAAGTTGTGTTTTTCTCCTTCCTCCCAGAACACATTTCTGATTTTCTTTATATCACGATGCTGTTTCCTTCCATGGTTCCTCTACATCTGGGTTATATTCATGAATGCTGCAGGAAGAGTTAGTTGTGTGCTTGATAGAGAAGCTTATATGCGTCTGTTAGAGTCAGTTGTTAAAATTTTACACACTGGCTATTCATTAAACACAGCTTTTTGAAAATTTAAGTTGTTTATACTGTGAACTAAATAGCATTTTTAAAAAAGTAATAAATATTACTCCCTTTGCTGTATTCCATTGTTCGTGCTCTTGGGGTTATTGGCCTGTTGTAATTCTGGTGGACTCATTTGCCCTCTCCATCTCTCCTCCCTCCTCTGTGTGCAATGATATCATACTGAGGGTTTGAAATCAGTCTGTGGGATCTATTCTGGGCACACATAGGGGTTTTCCTTGTGGAGTACAGTCAGTCATTGAAGAAGTTCAGGCTATTGCTAATTTTTGACTTTGTTCTTGGTCCTTCCTTCCCTCTCAGAATTGTGGAGCCAATAAGAAGACTAAACAGTGAAGGAGATTTTGTTTTTGGCTAATAATAGGGGAAATGGAAGACAGACTCTCAAATCAGCTTCTCCACATGATAAGGGTCTAGAGGGCATAGATTCAAGATGGAAGAAAGGAGCATGTGGGATGGGCTGGTCAAGAGGATGGGATATTCCGTCTTGTCTGGAAATGGACAGAGATTTTTCAGGAATTCAGTTGCAGCTCATTATTGTTCCCTTTATGGTTCTTTCTAGCCATGACACAGTGATTGTCAACTGTTGTGGAATTTGGGAGGGGGTCATTTGTCATAAAGATGGGTCTACAGTGAAGTTACAGGTTGTCTAATGACTGCTCGGGCAGCCCCATCTTGCTCTAACAAGGGCCTTTTCTATGTCTGTGTAATGATCCTGTTACCTCGGGAGAGATACCTCATCTTTCTGTACTTTCATATTTCTTGTGGTAAGGTTTGTCTATTGTGACATCACTGGCCTGCTTTGACTAAAACAAGCCTAGTTGAGAATAAAGGAAGTCACATTTTAGGGGCCAATTAGAATTCTAGCCTGGGAAAATACAGACTCAACCCATCTTAAAAAGATGTGATGAGGTTTTACAAAATGGTGGCCATATTTACAGCTCTAAACCATAACTGGAACTGGTAACCCAGGAACTGTGGCTGCTGCTGGCACCACAAGTTAAATTGTCTTGTAAGAACGGGGTTGGTGCAGTCTCAGACTCTGGGTATTTTGGAGGAGGGTTCCTTCGCACCCAAGAATGGCTAGTGGTGCTCCAAAGGTCAACTTACATCTGGAGTTTAGCATGCCCCTTCAAAAGTCCCACTGCCCCCAAGTCTGAGATCCAATTAACGCTGGCCTCCAGACTCCATTAAAGGTCCTCCAGCAGTGTTATTTCATTTTGATTTTTTTCTGTAATGTGATCAAAGGGATCGTCTTATGGAATGTGGTTGAAAGTGATGGCTGTTACAATAAACAGCAACGCTACCCTTCTTTACTCTTTCTGGGTTCCAGGAGGAAATACATCTGTCCACGCGCAGCAGCTGCTGCTTTTGCCATTGTGAAAATAGTATGCCCTGTTTTATGCTGATGTGTTTCTGTTGAAGAATATGCCTTGATGGGGCTTTAGGGATCTTAATGGACAGAAAAGCACCCTCCACACCAGACTTCCTTGTTTTAACTAATTATAAAACTCGACCGAATCCATCTACACAGTAAATGAACAAGAATTTTGAGATTCATCATCTATCGAGGAAGAAGAGTGGACAATAAAGCCGAAACAAGCAGAGAATTGGAGAGTTCTAAGTGGTGCCTGCAAGTGGACAGGGGACTGGGGACAGCTATTATCTCTAAGAGCGAAGCAGGCAAGGGCTAACAAGAAATCCATCCAGGGAGACAATTTCCTCAGTAAGGGTGGGGTGGGGTGTGCAAGAACACATTGTTCCTGCCTTTGGCTTTACCTGCTCCTCACTGCCGTGTGAAGTAAAAGTGTGGGGTACTGTCTTAGTGCAGTGAGCTGTGAATCAAAATAAGCCAGTCAGGAGAGTCATAGAAAATCTAGTGAAAGTAAAGGAATAAGGCATGAAGATACACACTCTAGACCCTATCCCTTGGGAATTCACCGACATTTCGGAAAGTGAGCCAGCATTGGTTAAAATTGATTGTTACCAAGCCTGATGACCCGAGTCCAATAACCAGGACTGACATGGTGGAAAGAGAGTATGCTGTCATTCTGCCTTCCATAACACCCATGCCATACATACATACATACATACATACATACATACATACATACATACATATATACATGCATATATACATATATATACATATACACACGTATGTGTTTATGTATGTATCTTGTAGCACTGGGTTTCCTGTAGCTATGAGATGGGAACAATCTACTTTCTTTAACCATTAAAAGAAAAGCCAGAAAGCTGAAAGGCAATTGGGAGCAGAATGCTGTGCTGTGGGTGGCAGGTTCTTCTGAGTTCCATACAGATATTTATTTACCTCATGTATTTTGCTCCATGTATGTTCATTTTCGAGATCTCAAACTACTCTGCCTATCCAACCGCCTGATCTCCCTCTCCCTCCTCTTCCTCTTCTACTTCTCACCAATCCCCTTTCCTGAGCTGGCTGATCTTCTTACCTGTACCTCAAAAATAATGTATGAAAACTGGATGTTGTTGGGCCTCTCTCATAAACACACTTGTCCAGGCCGTTCATTTTTATCATGTACCATTTCTCGCTGTGGTGTCTGCAGTAAACAACTCCAGATGCCCCTTGACTCGTGATGGGAAACTACATTCTGATGAACTTAGCACAAGATGGAAATAGTATAGGTTAAAAAGTGCATTTATTATTCTTGACCTGCCAAACATCATAACACCACTTGTTAAGCGAATCCACAAGAGTCTGTTAAAGGGTATCAATGGATTTATTAAGACATAAAATAGGGAGAAATACACATATGGATACAGAACAAAGTAAACAGCCATTGTCTTCCTCCATTCTGCCCAAGGGTGAATGGAACCAGCATCCGGTTGCCAACGAGAGAGAGAGAGAGAGAGAGAGAGAGAGAGAGAGAGAGAGAGAGAGAGCGAGAGAGTGAGAGAGAGAGAGAGAGAGAGAGAGAGAGAGAGAAACCATGCCTCTATTGGGCCAGATATCCCAAGGTCATTGGCGGAGCAAATTCCTACAACACCACAGTGCTCTTAGAGACTTACTTGTTCATCCCCAAGCTCTCATGACTGACTGGGTGCTGGCTGCTGGCTGCTGCACAGAGCATCACCTCAAATCTCAACTCAAAAACTCATACTGTGAAAAAGCCCTTTCCCATCTGAAGGAGGGGTTTCCTGAGAGGGCGAATCTGGATTTTCTACACAGAGATTGAGCCTTGGGAAAGATTTGGATTGGACCACTTGGAGCTTCTAGCCTGATGTTAGAACCTTGATGATGAAAATCCCAGTGCCTGCTGCTTACTTACTCATCAGAGCTGATTCCCTGTACCTGCTCTGTCTTCCCAGCTGCTAGATATTTACGCCACCTTCAGACTGTAGCCCCTTACCTCTTTTTCCAAAAGGACTTTTCTGTCTTACTGAGGCTGAGTAAGTCTCTTTCCTTATGTTTCTATACCATCCCATAGTATATTCTTCTTCCACAAGGGTTGTATTATTGTGGCCATTCCTTCTAGTGTATGGGCTTCTGGAGGATCGGTATGATTCATTCTCATGGTACAAGGGCTTTCCGGTGTATCCCACATGGGAGATGCCCATAGTGTGGCTGTTTCAATAGCTGGATGAATGAATGAGAGGGTCAGTGAAGCTGAATGGAGGTGTGAATATGTAGGAAGACTTGGAGAAGCAGTGTGCAAGCAGCTGTGGGTGTGCTTTTTTGGTTAGAAGTGTATCTTGAAAACTAATGCTTTTGATTTGGGAGGAGAAAGCAGTGAGCAGCCAGTTCCAAGAAGAGTGGGTACAAGTCGATCTTCTGTAACTCAATAACTCGTTAAATGACAGGGCTTTGTGTGGACTGTCAGATGCGACACTACAATGGTAAAGTAGACTGAGAGTGGAGAAAGGAACATCAGCCATCTGATCCATTTTTCCAGAAATATTTGTTGTACAGGTGACTCAAGACTCACTGCCTTTACATAACTGTCTCAGGTGAGGTAACTAATGACATTTTCCTCAAGATACAGATCCATGCTG
>CABHPR010117419.1:0-16464 GCA_902168415.1 Peromyscus melanophrys
GTATTCTACTCACTCTTGAGACCTGTGGAAGAAAATGTTTTCTTAAAAGCACTCTTTCATGCGACCCTAAATATTTACTTTGAAGCCACACTCTCCTCCAATACTATTTGTCCACTAGGAAACCTCAAGCCTAGACTCAAAAGGGAAAGTTTCCTGATTTAGCATTGCAACCAGTCCCCTAAAAAACACCTTTCTTCAAATACATTTTGATGTATTTTTATTGTTGTTTTCCTCTCACGACAATAATATGAGAGGTGAGGAACGGACCATGTTAAGAATGAGTGTTTGGGTACTCTAGGTAACCAACAGACCTTAGCATAGCAAACTAATTCAACCTAAAGGACTCCCAGCCTCTCAAGCCAACATAACTAATTCTGAATTCTCGTATTCCATCTTCATGTTCACTTTTTCTTTGGTATTTTGAATGAGAATATTCTAATCCCAGAGAACATCCTATATGACTCTCTATTGCATTCTTGTGTGTGTGTAATTAATCAAAATGCTAAAAGAAGGCATTAATTAATGCCATGCAAAACAAAAACATTTTTAGGGGAAAACAATTAGCTATCCTAAATGGCTTGGCAGTCAATAGCACCTACACAATAATAATAATGTAAATATCATATATTAATCATCAAAAATGACAGTGAAACTATCAGGGATAGCAAAGTGTGCAGGGAAATGAATAATGGGAAGTCAAAAGGTAATATCTGAAAGTGAGAAGGAAGGAAGGAGAACATAAATACATTATTTGGCAATATAGATGCACATACAAGGGCTGTGAAGGACAGTCCGGAGGGAATCTGGTGAGACTAACAGCGCCTCAACAAACTTGACAAGCCTGCTTGGCCCACCTTCCCCTCACTCCTGCAGCTCTGTAGGGCTAGCCAGCTTCCCAGCCTTGTAGTAAATCTCTAATGAAACCGAATTGGTTGTCGGCACTCCCGGTGTGTGCGAGTCAGAATTCTTGGCTCTGCTTTGTCTGTTACACTTTTGTCCTGCTGTTTTCTAGGCTCTCAAGATTTTGCCCTTGGCTCTGTTATTGCTTCCGCTCCTTTCTATTTGTGCTGGTGGGATTATACCTTCCGTTTCCTAAATTTTTTAGTGGGCCTCTCAGATAGCCAGGTGGCCGTTGCACGCAAGCTGCCTGTGTTGCCTGGGATGTGATTTCTCAACCCTTTCGGAAGGTCTCCTGTCATTCTTATTCACAAAACATTTCCATTCAGTTAATTAAGTTATCTAGTACATGTAGCCGCAAAATGCCGAAATTCATGTAAATTTGTAATCGTTACCCAAGTCACTCTGATCTTCTTTACATTGGAACTCACAGGGAGCCAGAGCGTGTGGGAGGCATTTTCTTCCCCTCATGCTTCCTTTTCCCCACTGCTCAACACTCCACTTCTGTAGAGTCAGGAAGGCAGGGAGGGTAGAACAGCTATGGAATGGGAAGGATATTTTCTACTGAATGACTGGTATGGCAGTGATCTGGGGTAAGCGCATGCTACCTGTGTGTTTTCAAAGGGGCATCTTGTGGTGATACTTTATTTGTGCTGAAATGTGATATTTTATTTGTATGTTAATAAATAAAGTTTGCCTGGAGTTTAGAGGTCATAGCAAGCCACAAAACAGAAGTTAAGCAGTGGTAGCACATGCCCTTAATCCGATCACAGGGCAAGCAGAGTCTCTTTGTGGTCAAGGACACAGCCAAGCATCATGACACACGCCTTTAATCCTAGTGCCAACCATAGAGACCTGGAGGTCTATATAGACAGGCAGTGATGAGGAAGTGATGTGGCTGGGCTTAGAGCCAATGGGAAGGCAGAACAGGAAGGCAATAAAAACACGGTTAGAGGGGAAGAAGCTCTCTCTGGGAAAGCTACAGCATGGTGGTAAGTTAAGGCTAGTCATGGCTACTTGCTATTTCTCTGGTCTCTTCGGCTATTACCTCTGTATTTGGCTCTGTGTTTCTTATTTAATAAGACTGTATAGAAATTCGTCTACAGCATCTTACTTTTGTGACTTCCTGTACAAGTCCTTTGGGAAAACATTAACCTTACTCTGTATCCACTGACCTCAGAAACACTGAAGTGTAGTTCACCTAATGCAGCAAGGACTCTCCTCTATGGTAGTGCTTGCATATCTCTCCTCAACCTTGAGCAGTCCCTCTGGTACAGATTTCTTATTCAACTTCCTTGGCCATTCTAGCCAAACCTAGCACACAGCACCTTCTCAAGCCTGGGTATGGTCTATAGATCCTTCAGTTAGAGAGTATCATATGATATCTACCATGGCCACATCTCTTCTCAGTGCTTCTAAACTCACCACCAGGACAAAACCCTGGTCTCTAGTACTTTCTAAGAACAAATTCTGAATTCTTTATGACTCTAGGTTCAGGTTCTCTAAAGCATTAATAATGATGCTCTTCAGACTTAGAATAAGGTAAGAGAAAGCACATTACTGCTATATTACCTGGATGGTAGGAACAGTACTAGTAATAAATTTCTCTAAAGAAATATTTTTCTTGGATTCCTCAATATCAAACCTTCATTTCTTCAGATGTGTGTTAAGCTATGTGTTATTTTCTTTAAAGCCTGTCTGGTATAACTCAAGTTATGAATCAGTATTAACAAGTCTGAGACAGCACATTTTATGAATAACTAGTAATAAGTTCCCACCTTTGGAATGATTTGTTTCTTATTATCTTTCTTCATATTGTGGCTTCAAATACAAAGAACTGTGGGTGTATTTTTGTTTTGTTTTGTTGGGTTTTGTTGTTGTTGTTGTTTGCAGGAATCAAAACTGTTTGATTTATTTTATGAATATAGCCAACAAGAACTATCAGTCATAACACACAGGTTGACTTTTTCCTTGGCCTGTACTCCAGGATGCCATTTGTAGTCCTCATGAGTGATCTCCGTGGCACCCCTGCACAACAAGATTGTGGCCATCTTCACAATAGAATGCTGTTCTATTCTTCACAGTAGAATGGTATGCCCTCTATCCCATTGAAGTCATCAGGGTAGAGGGCATACCACTCACATCAAAGCTGATCCTCACCTTTGAGAAATGTATCTGTGTGATTCTAGCCTGGGCCTCCTCACTAGGCCACAAGAACTCGATCTTACAGTCTGGATAACCTGAGCAGAGCAGAGCAGTGTTCAGAATGTTGATATTGGTAGTATCTGTCATTATCTATTCTTGGGTATTGAGTTAAAAGCCATACAGCTAGTTCAGAACATTCACATGGTCCTTTGCAATTCCCAGACTCTAGCCTTCTCACTGCTGAAGTACGTGGTCCATGGTGCTGATAGACTAGATTAGCAATGAATGTGATAGAGGTGACACTTTCATAGATCAGGGAAAATATGTCCTGTACCGCTTTGGCACTTTCTGTAATGTGTTCATCATTTTGGGGTTGGTCAGGCAGCACAGGCCTGGGCCATTATTATCTTCTAGTCCCTGAGGGAGACATATATCAGTCCCCCTTGAAGATTAAATTTCTCAAGATCTCAAATATCTACATGTGGTTCACTGGCAATAAAATGGCACAGCACACACCCACTTCTGGGTCTGCCTGTTCATACCACCAGTGTCATTCTGGGTGACTCGTTTCCACTTCCAAGACCTTCAAAGAGGAGTCATTTTCTGTAGGCAGGAACTGAAGAATCAGATGAACACCTTTGTTCACATTAACACAGTCACAGGATGGAAGAATGCCTGTCATGGAATGGGCTATTTCTCTGTCAGTCCAGTTCGGTAATGGTACCCTCGACACTTTTCACTGAGATCCATGTCTAGAGTTTTATGATGCTCACAAGGAGGTACAGTGAGTCTTGTTTACCTTTTGTCCACTGCTCTCTCAATCTCGTCTTTCAGGGATTGAGTTTCATGACTGGCTTGTAGCATTTCATTTGTCATGATCTGGATTTCACCGATCAGCAGTCATCTTCTCCTTCCAAGTCACTTAAGAGCCACACATTGTTGCTGTTGTTATTTTTACAACTCTTTCCTCCTAACTAGTCACCTTTAACAAATCACTTAAATGAAAAGATTAACTATAATGATCCACGGGAGTCTTTCCATCTACACAAAAGCAAGAGTTTTCTAAGCAGATACTAGAAATGTTTACATGTGTTTACATGATACCTGACAAGTGTCAAGACAAGAATACTGAACTGTAGGAAAGTATAGAAAATAGCTTCAGATAAGTTAGATAATGTCTCTGAATTTCCCTTATTTAAATCTTTTCTACTCACTAAAATCAAGTGCTGGCTGTGGTTGAGAAAAGCTGAGACATTTGTTTACTGACAGTGTAATTACAATTGGTATATAAATGCCTTCAGTGATAAGAGAGCTGAGAAATCAAAAAGGACTAGAAAAGCAGAAATGGGTAAAACCAAGAATCCAGTGTCATGTATAAGCCAAAGAGGAAAAGGGAGAAGATGGCAATATCAGAGCCCAGCCTGAAACTACAGGAACTGAAGCTCACACAGCCATGGAATGTAAGCCACCTAAAGTGGAGGCGGGATGAAGAGACCCTCAGTCCCCCCTCCCTTCTGTCTCTAACTCATCTGTCATGGCTCAAGTGGCCTGATACGAGTGCATGGGGGTGGGGGTAATGCAGTAGGTAACACTACCAATGGGTAGGTAACAGTCCATATGGGCTGTAATAATGGAACCATGAATATGATGAAAAAGGCCCATGGCAAGGTATTTGGCTGAGAGTAAGTTCATCACTATAAGCAAGTCGTGAGTACATGGCTATTCATTTTATCACTATTCTTTCAAAATATGCTTTGTATATACAACCTATTGTATATTATATACTTTGTGGTTTTTTAAAAAGTGTCTTCCTTCTAACACAGGGAGAAATGTTTTGTATAATAAACTACATAACTTAGAAACACTATGGTCATAGATGGGCTTTTCCAGTTGAATGTTTTGATTGAAAGAGTTCATCTTAACTCATATAGTTTGTTTGTTTTGCTTTTTAAGACAGTTTTTCTGTATAGCTCAGAATGTTCTGGAACTTTTTATATAGCATTGGCTTTAAAATTTAAGAAAGTGGCATTGATCAATACAATATAGACCTGATACAGCAGTGACTACCAGCCCTTGGGGATCCCACATAATCAACTTCTTGTGATCCTCCTGCCTTTTATCTCTTAGGTGCTAGGATTATAGGACCAAAATGCCAAACTTAGTTGATGCGTGAACTTTTCAATCCCCAGTCCACTTCTACATCAATAAACCAGACTAACAATATCTTCCTCACAATACTATATTACATGCAAAAAGAAACAGGCTGGGCAGCGGTGACACACATCTTTAATCCCAGCACTTGGGAAGCAGAGCCAAGCAGATCTCTGTGAGTTTGAGGCCAGCCTGGTCTACAGAACGAGATCCAGGACAGGCACCAAAACTACACAGAGAAACCTCGTCTCGAAAAAAGATCAAAAAAAAAAAAAGTATGCATGTGAGGCCTAGCATTTTGCCTAGCACAAATAGAACCTCAATGAACATAGACAGACCAGCCCCATTCCAAAAGAAACTATAAAAAAGCTAGCAAGGATATTTCTGAACTCAGGACCTGACCAGAAAAGATGAAATAATCACAAAATTTCTTTCACTTTCCCAAAGAAGGTAATTAATACGCTTCCATGAGTTTTTCAGTATTGTATTCAGGCCTTGCTGCTGGCATATTCAAAAGCAGGAGCCAACACTAAGAATTACTGCAAAAAGAGAGAAAAAAAAGATGCCACTGTTAATGGTACCCATTCTGCAAAGGGGTGAAAGGAGAAAATATGCTAAGTGCATGAGGAAGATTGGCCATTCCTCCCCCAAGAAAAGATTAAAAAGGAAGCAAGAGAGACTTTAAAAATCACTCCCATAAACAATAGCAGGAATGTGTGGTTCATGGAGGACTGAAATAATCCTGCAGCAGTGCAGTGAGTTTTCATTGATGTATAAGTGGTTGCCTATTATTCGTAACAATGAAGAGGACTAATTTAACACAAGAATGTAGACAGAGAAGCGATGCTGGCTTAATAATAGGTTTGTTCTCGGCAGGAATTCTTATGCATGAACAGGAGTAAGGATTGTTGTGGAGTGGGGAAAGGAAGCAGAGCTAGATGACTGTAAACCCCATGGCCTCTTTGCTTAGAAGTCTCTTACATGAATGTGCTGAGGAGCCGTTTCAGTGCCCTACTGTGTGAGTCAAGAAATGTGACTTCAACTTGACAGACTACAAAAGGTAAAGACTGGGTAAAGCTGATAGACCTCAGGGATGTCTGTTACCGGCTGTTACGTTCAGAGTATGGTTGGCAAAAGATGAAAGTAGGCCCTGGTGCACACAGCTGCAGGTGCACAACCTTGACTTGGGTAGAGAGCAGCAGGGGAAAGAAAGGTGTGCCCTTCACTGGAATCCAATTTGTTAAAGGAAACTGTACATTCTGTGAAACTATTTACCCTGATTTGGAAATTAGCGGTTGCCTTAGCAACACTTGAATCCCATGAGGCTCACATACAGTGCTAATTTCAATTCATGGACACCTTCACGGGTGAAAAATGCAAACAGTAACTTGAGCATCCCATTTGGCATGCCTCTCCTAGGAAATGAGATTTTCCTCAGCCAATAAAGCCATCCTGATAGTAGCTTCCACTCATTGATACCTCTCCATGCCAGGTGGTACACTGCTAGCTTCATGTTTGAGACCATGTGAAGGGCATAAGCAAGCCTGAAAAGTTATAGACATGACTCCATTTCACAGATGAGAAATGAGCTGCAGATGGGCTACCTCACATCCCTGAGGTCACTCAGTGGTCACCAGTAATTTTAACTCAGACTGATAGACTTCTTTCAAATTTTCATGCTGTTTTTGGACTTCTAACTCGGGTAAGAATCATTATGTTTAAGAGCTGCAAAGTCCATTAGGACTATCCTGTACAATATCCCCAGCTGAAATATGAAATTAGATAAACACAAAGAAAGGGACAAGCAGTTCATCTGAGGCCACAGCCAATAATGACAAAGCTCCAAAGAGAGTAGAGATTTCTGGATTGTGTTTGAGCAGTCATTGATTAGAAGCCACTTATGAGCCGCCAAGTCTGTGATCATTTTAATATTGGATGACATCTTCTTCATCTTCTTGAATTTTTCTTCAGACTAAGCAATAAGTGTCTGTTGGATGAAGGAAGGAACAAATGTCAGTTTGTCACACATTCTTCATTCCTCTTTAACAAAAATGCTAAGGTGGAGGTTTGACAAGATCAGAACTACAGGTGATATTAAGGTACGAACTTCAGCATCACTTTCCCTCAAAGTCATAAGAGACCTAAATAGCCTCACCTCACCTCTTGTATAATTGTCATTACCTCTAGCATGTGGAAACACTTAGTAATTTGTACCAAGTAATGGAACAGAACCAAAACTTTAATTTGATTTATTTTTGCTTTAACTAATTTATATTTGCTTTAACTTTACCTCATCTCTCCTGCTTTTTAAATTTTACTTTATTATGCATATATACTTGTGCCATATAACTTCATGTGCACCACATTCATGCAAGTGCTGGTAGAGACCAGGGGGTTCAGGATCCCTAGGAAATGACGTTACAAGCAGCTTTGACCTCCCTGAAGTGGGTACAGAAAACCAATCCTGGTCCTCTGCAAGAGCAGAAAACATTGTTAATGTGTAAGCCATGCCTCCAGCCTCCTAATTTTACTTCATAAACCAATTTCTTATTCTGAGGTAAATATATAAAGGTCTTTCATCCTATTTTTAACCACTTTGTACTTGTAGCTTCTTAAGAGTTTGATTTGATGCATTGTGTGCTCAGGTAGGCACAGATATCTCAAAAAAGGAAACCTGTGCTTTATTGCGATGATTTTCAAAAGCTTGCTGTGTGTATGGATCTCTTGGAGAGCTTATCAAGTCCAAACCAAAATCCACTTAGGTCGCAGTGAGATCTATGCTTAGAATAAGCTCCTGCATGATGCCGTTGTCTTAGGTGACGCTCTGTGGCCTACACATTGGAAAGTGGGTACTTTAAAAAGTCTGCAGGTTAGGCTGCTATTGTACTCCACATCTCTGCACCCATAATAAAATTAATAAGATTTCATATTTTAAGGTTATTCATAAACTGTTAGTATCTATCCCTTTCCATAAAGAACATCTTGATTTCCTAACCTATTTTAGTCTATGAACACTGAAAATTATATCAGGCAAGTGCTGTGGGATGGAACTTTCTGTATGCTGTGAATATATGTTGCTACCATTGGTTAATAAAGAAGCTGCCTTGGCCTATGGCGAGACAGGTTATAGTCAGGTGGAAAATCCAAGCAAAGATACAGGAAGAAGAAAGGCAGAGTCAGGGCAAACACCAGCCCGTCGCCAAGGAACAAGATGCCAGCAGATTGGTAATGGCACAGCCATGTGGCAAAATATAGATGAAGAGAAATGGGTTAATTTAAGATGCCAGAGCTAGCTAGCAATAAGCCTGAGCCATAGACCAAACAGTTTGTAATTAATATTAAGCCTCCTAGTGATTATTTTAAAAGCGACTGCAGGACCGGAGCAGGATAGAGAAAAGTGTCCAGCTACAAACAAGATTTCTTGGTGTAGTTGTTTTGAGGCAGTTTCCCTCTGTAGCCTGGGCTGGCTTTGCTCTCTCAGCAATCTTCCTGACTTGCCTTTTTTGAGTACTGAGATTATAGACAGGAGTTGCCATGAATGGCTATGGGTTTTCCTTCCCCCATCATCTCCCCTATGTTGTAAGTTTGGACTACACATTTCTTGATGCTGAGAAATTAGCATGGTGATAGCATAACTGTCATGGGAATTAAGCGCTATAGAAGAAAAAAAAACTGAATTCCAGAACTGAGAAACCAGAACCCATGGGTCAGCTTACTGCAATGTAGTAGAAAACATCCATCAAAAAAAAAATGCAGTATATCTTGGCTCCCATTTTCTCATCTTTGAAATGAAGTCATTAAGTGAGATCTTCCATAGGCCTCTTTTATTTCTAATATACCTAGTCCATCTCTGTACTGTGGGTATTGTGTGATCTTACCAACTATGACATGAATAAAACTAAATGAGAAATAAACACTGGGAGGCTTATGTTGCAATAGTGTGCTAAGAGTTAAATAATTTAAATCCAAAACACTAAATGTTACTGATTTGCACTTCCAAGCTGGGGGCATGCTCAGCTGCTCATGTCATAAAGCACTCTCAAACACATTTTCTTTCCGTCATGAAGGACTCACATTCACGAGGATCCCATCTGTGTCTGCAGCAGTCAGCCTGCAGTTGGTAGGAACACAAGAGTCAAATGGCAGATTCCCTTTTGCCTCTGGGTTTTCATGGGATTAAATGTCATTTTCGGTGCCACTGCCCTGCTTTCTGGGGCTGACATTCCTTTCCCCCATGTCACCAGAGTTCCTGTGCCACCATGCTGTCACTCTTGCCATATTGTTGTCTCGCTCTCCAAAGTCCCCTGCTTCAAAATCCCATTAAGACCTGGCCTCCTCCACAGTACCCTTATGCTCCAAAATTACCAGTCATTCTTCCTCTTCCTATCTTTATCCAAATTCCATTTCCTTCGTGCTTTCTGTAAAGCTTAAAATGTATACTCTCAGTTATTCCTCAGTAGAACAATGGAGATAATCCTTACTTACAATTCTTGATTTAGTCTCCCAACTGCTGGCCTTCCAAGTGTGAGTCACACAGACAGACAAACACACTCACTCATAAGTGGATACTAAATGTAAAGCAAAGGATAATCAGACTACAACCCGTAGCTCCAGAGAAGCTAGGAAACAAGGATTACCCTAAGAGGAATGAGTGGATCATCTTGGGAAGGGGAAACAGAGGAGATCTCTATGAGTAAACTGTGGATGGGGGGCAATAGAGGAGAGGGAATGGGGGGTGAGAACATGAGGTAACAGGATGGTCGAGCTGGGGGAGGGATGGAGTGAGAGAGCAATGAAAGAGAAATCTTGATAGAGGGAGACATTATGGGATAAGGGAGCAACCTTACTAGGGAAATTCCTAGGAATCTACAAGCATAACCGCAGATTAGACAACTAGCAATAGTGGAGAGGGTGTCTGAACTGGCCTACCCTGGTAATCAGATTAGTAAATAACCTAACTGTCATCATAGAGTCTTTCTCCAGTAACTGATGGAAGCAGCTGCAGTCATCCACAGCCAAGCACCAGGCTGAGTTCTGGGAGTCAAAGAGAGGGAAGAGGGATTATATGAGCAGGGGGCGGGGAGGGGGGGGGGGGAGTCAAGATCATAATGGGAAAATCTACAGAGACAACTGAACCAAACTCACAGGAACTCACGAACTTTAGACAGACAGTTGTGGAACCTACGTGGGACTGGACTAGGTCTTCTACATGCAGAAGACAGTTGTATAGCTGGGTCTGTTGTGATCAGGATCTATCCCCGGTGCACGAGCTGGCTTTCTGAAGCCAATTATCTGTGGTGGGATGCCTTGATCACCCTTGATGAGGGGGGTAAGGGGCGGGGTGCTTGGTCCTGCCTCAATTGAATGTACCAGGTTTTGCTCTGCCCCCCATGGGAGAACTTATCCTTTTGGAGGAGGGGATGAGGGGTGGGTCAGGGGGTTAGATGGGGGTAAGGGGAGCAGGAGGAGGGATGAGAGGGGGATCTGTGGTTGGTATGCAAAGTGAATTAAAAAAATTTAATAAAAAAATAAGTGTGAAAGGCGCAAAGCTACACAGATGAAACCCTGTTTCGAAAAACAAAAAAATAAATAAATAAATAAAAAAATAAGTGTGAGTCACCATGCCTGATATGTACAATTCTTGATGCATTAATATAGTAAATGTTTTTTTTTCTTCTGAACCCTCCATTCTACCATGAGGAAGTGCCTTTGTACCTAATCATATGTGTAGCTAGAGTTTTCCTTCCTGGCCCACAGTCAGGACAAATCTCTCTCACCTGCCAGTCCCACAGCCGCTCAGACCCAACCAAGTAAACACAGAGACTTATATTGCTTACAAACTGTATGGCCGTGGCAGGCTTCTTGCTAACTGTTCTTATATCTTAAATTAATCCATTTCTATAAATCTATACCTTGCCATGTGGCTCGTGGCTTACCGGCATCTTCACATGCTGCTTGTCCTGGCTGGCAGTGACTCCTTCTGCCTTCCTGTTCTTTCTTTTCTCCTCTCTGTTAGTCCCACCTATACTTCCTGTCTAGCCACTGGCCAATCAGTGTTTTATTTATTGACCAATCAGAGCAACACATTTGCCATACAGACCATCTCACAGCACATATGGATGTTTTCTTTGCCTTGTTGCAAATGTTTAACCAAGTCTAGGCTTCAAGCTTCCAAAACATTGTTAGAGGAACATGAAAATCAGAATCCCATTCAGCTTGGAGAAATATATATGAGGAAAGAAAATATTGAACTGAAAGAAATTAGTTAAGGTTCACAAGGTCATTGAGTTAGTAAAGACTTAGTAACTCATTCACTAATCAAACATTTGCTGTATCTTTACATATGCTAAATACTAGACTAAGGTTTATAAAATTTAAAAGCAAAATGTGAACAAAGTTAACCTTCAAAATCTATAATATAAGTAGAGAGATATTCCTGTTTTGATAAGACAAGGTGGCAGCTTAATAAAAAAGATGGACTTAGGAAACAGATTAGTTGAACTTGGCCACTGTCCCTGCTACTTACAAGCTGTGTGAGCCACAGCAAGTTACCTTATCACACTGAGAGCCATTTTCCACAACTTAAAGATCCCAAATACATTCATACTCTGAAGATTGTTTGTAGAAAACACATATCAAGAATCTATCCTGGTACCAATGTGCCTTCCACAACAAGCATGACATACCTGGAGACTATTACCATTTTCTATTATAATAATGCAGAAAAATTGAGGTCATATTATACGTACACACAAAAAGATCTTCAAAACTCAAAGTGGCTTAGAAGGTATGGAATCTGGTATGCTGATCACACTCCAGAAAATGGACCCATGAGGAGATAGACAGCAAAAATTGGACTTGTTGGGTTGTTCACACAAAGGGAGGGACATAAAAAGTCAGGGAGAAGGAAGGAGGTAAGGATGGGTCTTGGGGGTGTTGGGGAATAGGAGGGGAAATGTGATCAAAATGCATAAAAAGTATGAAAATCCCAAAGATTTAATAAAAATATTTCATTTTCTAAAATAGCGTTAAATGACATGAATAAATGTGATGAACAAATGATCAGAGGATTGTAGTGTTGCTGGACAGAGCATGGAGAGCTAGGAAACTGCTTAATGGGTCTGTGCCACAAAAACACAGGACTAGCAAATTAACTGCTAAGGCAGAAAGTAGACACAGAAGGATGCTAGAGCCATAGCAACGTCACATGGTTGATTGCCTGGGACGGGCCTAAGCTGTACCTGCCATAGAATTTAATAACTAATAGTGAAATTACTCATTCTTAAGCATAAATGACAAAGCCTGTGCTTTGTTATTCATTGTGAGGTACATTTTATTATTCATCCAATCAAACCAGAACTCACATAAAACCCTTCTGATATCTGTAATGGACTAGAAATGTTATTCTAGATTCAGGTTGCTCAGGAACCCACAGTCATAGATCTCTTCTGAGTTTCCATCCTGGAAAGACCACTTTCGCAAAGTTTAGGTTTGCTTTCCATTCCTAATATAGGGTTTATCAGGGAAATGATACATTTAGCTGCAAAAGAGCATTCTGACAACTCCTCCATGTCTAAATAAACAGTTGTCCACCACCATTCCAGTTCAAGATGAAAAACATATCCCTGCATTTGAACTTGTTGTTGCAGCTGTTCCATAACTAACCTCCCACTAATGATTGAAAATGCTAATATTCATCCTTTTGTGAATAACGCATACTATCACAAGATGGTGTGGAGTGGCATATTCCCTAAGGCTCTGTTATTGTGTGCTATGACAGACTACTGAAATCCAAAGGATCAGAATACTGATTCTGATTTTTTTTTTATTTATTTTTTTTAATATACAATTCAGCTTTACCTATCAGCCATAGATTCCCCCCATTCTCCCTCCTCCCGTCCCGCCCGCCTCCCCCCCCACCCACATCCCCCCGTCCCCCCCCCCCCCCCCGCTCCCTCCCGGCACCCCCCCCCCTGCCCACCACCCATTTCCATCTCCTCCAGGGCAAAGATTCCACCGAGGGTTGAGATCAACCTGGTGGACTCAGCCCAGGCAGGTCTAGTCCCCTCCTCCCAGGCTGGGCCAAGGTCTCTACTAAGCCTCAGGTTTCAAACAGCCAATTCATGCACTGAGCACAGGACCCGGTCCAACTGCCTGGATGCCTCCTAAACAGATCAAGCCAATCAACTGTCTCACCCATTCCGAGGGCCTGATCCAGTTGGGGGCCCCTCAGATAACTCATCTGTGATGTTTAGGAAATGGACTGCAGAAGATAAAGAATGGATTGCTTGTGAGAAGTGAGTGAAAGGGAAAAGTCAAGGATGATTCTAAAGTTCTTGTCTTGAGTGAGTGGATTTTGATTTCATGAAATTAATTAGGGAGCATAATCAGAGAAATTGCTTAAAGTGTTGGACAGGAGGTAATGAGTTCAGTAAATAATTGTTGATGTGAATAGATGGATTAATGAATCTAACAATCACATATAACATCATTGAAATGAAAAGATGATGGAGAAGTTCGTTTAAAATGGAGCCAGTTCAACCAATTATTTCAAGGTTATCTAATAAATTTAAAGCACAAATGACTTGTGTATCTTCTGTTAGGTGGGTAATGAACAAAACAAATGTGAAAGGCAGACATTACAGGTATATGTCATCCTAAAACTGTGTAAAACATGGTCATGGTGCATATATAAAACATGTACAAGATTCTATTTAATGCATCTATAATGGTGATTTTGGTCAATTAAAATGTAATCATTTTTGTTTGAATGTGCTACATGATGCTTTGTTAGGAAACAAAGCGTCCCTTCTGCTCCATCACCTTGGTCTTTGGGGCACATTTGTTCAAGGTTTGCTTCACTCGTTGCCTACTATGAAAGTCTTGTCTAAAATTATTGCAAGTCTTTCCACCTTTAATTAGATTTTTACTATATTCCCAAAGATAAATGGATCCCTAGTTGAGATGGTAATTTTTGAAGTTACTTTTAAAATATCGCTAAATTTTCATTTCCCTAGATATCGTTCCTCAGCCAATGATAACATTCTTGCTGACATACTCATATCGCCTCTTTCTATCCCAAAGGTGATGAGAAGATCTGACAGATAGAGACACATCAGCAGCCATGCCAACTGGCTGCCAGCTTGGACATATGTACAGAGCAGAGAGCATACCAAAGTTCCCTACGCAGAGAGCCAAGAGCCCACTGACATTGGCCAATGACTGCAGAACATGTCAATATCGCTACAGCGTAGTCAAGTGTGGAGTGAGCCATGTTAAAGGTTCTGGAGAGGAGAAGATGACCACCTGGCTAGGGCACCACTCTGCTATATATATGTGCCTCATTTGGCATCCACTTTGCATGTCTGCTGCTGGGCTTCCATCTGTCGACTCTCAACATAATGTCAGAGATAAAAACTGAAGACTCCATGGCTTCAAATGCGTTTTTCTGCTGGCTGCCTGATGGCTATCTGGGGACATAAAATTTAGAAAGCAATCCTTGCTGACTGACCCTCATACTGGTATGTACATTTTAATTTTAACTCTGCAGAATGTCTATTTCATTTAATCAATGTACAAATGCAAGAAAAGCTTTGCAAATTTACAGGTACAAACTTGGAAGGACACAGTCCATGACATATCAGAGTTAAATTGTATATAAGTTTATGCTAAACTTTAAATTTTCTTTTTATCTAATATGCACCTAGAAAACACAGTACTAATTGAAATGCAACTTAACATTAATATACATTCAATTATTACTGCACCATCATATCTAAATATTCCTAGGATAAACAGGAATAGATGAACTTGCTTAGAAATTGTTTTCAGATGAGATCAGGCACGTTCAGGGTGATATCATAGGACCCTCATCCAGTGACTGAAGGAAGCAGATGCAGAAATGGGTCCCAGGCAGAGCTCCAGGAGTCCAGTCGATGAGAGAGAGGAGGAATTCTATGAGCAAGAGATATCGAGACCATGATTGGAAAAAGTACAGAGACAACTAGCCAAACTAGTGGAAACACATGAACTGTGGACCAATAGCCGAGGAGCCCCCATGGCACTGGACTAGACCCTCTGGATAAGTGAGACAGTTGTTTAGCTTGAACTGTTTAGGGAGTCCCCAGGCAGTGGGATTGGGACCTGTCCCTAGTGCATAAGCCGGCTTTTTGGAGCCTAGTGCCTATGATGAGACACTTTGAGCAGACTTGGTGCAGGGAGGAGGGGCTTAGACCTGCCTCAACTGAATGTACCAGGCTCTGCTGATTCCCCTTGGGAGACCTTGCCTCAGAGGAGGTAGGAATGGGAGGGGGCTAGGAGGGAATGCTGGGGGGCGGGAGGAGTGAGGACAGGGGGATCTGTGGTTGGTATATAAAATGAATAGAAAATTCTCTTTTTTTTTTTTTTTTTTTTTTGGTTTTTCGAGACAGGGTTTCTCTGTGTAGCTTTGCGCCTTTCCTGGAGCTCACTTGGTAGCCCAGGCTGGCCTCGAACTCACAGAGATCCTCCTGCCTCTGCCTCCCGAGTGCTGGGATTAAAGGCGTGCGCCACCAACGCCCGGCTAGAAAAATCTCTTAATTAAAAAAAAAAGAACAAAAAAAAAAAACAGAAATTGTTTTCAAATTGTATTTAAAATTTCCCAAATTTATCCACGTTATTATCTGTCTCATCCTTAAGTGCTTCCATGCATCTTTTTTTTTTTTCTTTATTTCCAGAGCTGAGGACTGAACCCAGGGCCTTGCGCTTGCTAGGCAAGCGCTCTACCACTGCGCTAAATCCCCAACCCCCCATGCATTTCTTATCAAAAAATTAATTTAAAAAAATCTATCAATAATCCTAGTTATTTATATTTTTCCTTCTTTTGCATCTCAAAGTTTAAAATAACCATAGCAGTCTTCTTCTTTCTTAGGTAGTCACAGACATTTTAAGTTGATTTCAGGACTATTCCATAATTGTTTAAACATACCCCTTTGTTTTAATGAGGGAGAATAAGTTCAAGAATAACTTCAGAAAATTGAAAAGTCAAAGAGTCTCTTTGACTAGCAGGAGACAACCCACCCCTACCCCTGCCATAGTATCTCAGCTAGTTTTGTGAGAATTAACCTATCAAGATAAATAGAAGTTCGTGGTCTATCTTTAGAACTTGATTATAACAGGCTTGGCGACAAAGTAATACTAGGAAGATTTATTTATTCAAGTAACTAATCTGTTCAGTGTGTATGTTTGTGTGTGTGTGTGTGTGTGTGTGTGTGTGTGTGTGTGTGTGTGTGT
>CABHPR010117420.1:0-19390 GCA_902168415.1 Peromyscus melanophrys
AAAAAAAAATGTACAGAAGAAAATATTTACTTCTTATCAGCTCCTCTGGTCTAGCCTCTGCCTTCTTCAATCACAAAGTGGTTTAAGTCTACAGTATGTATCTTAAAGGGGCCTAGAAGTGTTGACAATGCTTGAGGTCTCAAATGGTATTTCTAAAGTGTGCAGACCAAACCACAGACTTACATCTTTCGATATTTAAAATATGTTTTTACTTTCTGCCTTTTCAAGGAAAATAAGAGATTAAAATCCAGCTCAATTTTACCAAATATGGAATGTACCATTCTCTGCACAACTTTCCCTGGTAAGCCAGGAAATCTTGACCACGAATGTTCCAACTCTCTACGGTGAGGGTTCAGAGCTCTTTGCCTTCTGGGAAAAGCATTCATCCTCCAGTTACCTTGCAAATGAATGAGACAACCCTGCCTCTGTGTGTGACTGGGTGTGTGCACATCTATGAACATGCTTTCTTAGTCCAGCCATGGGAGTTTGGTGTCGTTTGTGAAAGATACAGCAAGCTTCATGCCTGTGCATCATCATGTGCTTAGCATTTGACAGAACCCAGCGGTGGGTTTCACAGTACCTTTTTAACTGTACCGCATTCGTGCAGAGGGATAGAGAATTCTATGACGTTTGATACACTCGGTCTGCAAGTTGGATCATTTAGTTGCAAGTTGTTCTCATTGTAGTTAAGTGACTGCAGGTACGATTTGCTTATGATGACTCTCATCTTGTCAGAAGCACAGCTTAAAGATGCTATCAAGAAAAAGGGGAACAGAATAGAAAAAAAAGATCACATTTTGGCCAGCTGGGAACTTTGCATTTTCAAGACCTCCAAGACGAATCTACTACAAGTTTAACCTGCTGGAATTGGTGCCGCATGCCTTTAATCCCAGCAGTTAGGAGGCAGAGGCAGGTGGATCTCTGTGAGTTCTGGGTCAGCCAGGGCTGCATGACAAGTCCTTGTCTCAACAAGCAAAACAACAGCAACAAACTCCCTGTAACCACTGGGCTGGGAAGATGGCTGTCAGTAAGAGAAATTTCTGCTCAAGCATGAAGATGTGAGTTCGAATCCCCAGCACCCCCATAAAAAGCCAGGTGTGGCTGTGTCCGTGCCTGGAACTCTAAAGCTCTTGAGGAGTGAGACAGAAAGATCACTATGGTTTGCTGGCTGCCAGCCCACCTCCAGATTAAGACCCTGCCTCAAGGGAATAAGACAGAAAGTGCTAGAGAAGGAGACCCCATGCCCTGCTCTGGCCACACACACACATACACACACACACACACACACACACACACACGAATACATGAACACACGCACATGCCCATACATGCACACACACAAATAAATATCTGAACTCACAATACCTTAAATAGTAGATAGAAGACTGACACGGGCAAGTAGTTGGTGATTTTTTTCACATGCCCGTTGCTACCTTATTTACAGCTATAATCTACACATCTAATATATTTATACATTTTAATTAAAATGGTTACATCACTTTCCCCCTCTTTTCCCATTCACTCCCTAAGCCCCTCCCAAATGCCCTCCGTCTAACTCTTTCCATGACCCCACTCCCAAATTCGTAGCCTCTTCTTCCCCAATTATTATGTTACATTTCTTTAAAATGACGTCATTACAGAAGACCTTAGCCCAACCAGACCCTGCAGTCTACAGAAGCCATTTTTAGTGTAATGGAGTCGTTTACGTCCTCCTGTAGTAAGTAAGCAAGGCACAGAGCAGATCCTCAAGCCTCTGGATTAGCCATATTCCCCAAGTTCCCAGGACAGGCTGGCAAACAAGGCTAGCCACATTCAAGCTAAGAGCTAAGAAGCAGGGTCTATGCATGTCATAATCGACAAGCTCAAACTAGCTTAAAGATCATGAAACGTGACTTACTGGTGTTGACATCGTCTATATAAATGGAAGTGTAGGAGGCAGAAAAGCCCCTGTAGGAATTGGCATAATCTGTAGATAGCACAACTGTCATGGAGTTGGAGGAAGATTCGAAGGTAGGTTGCCCGCGGCCACACAATTGTTCCAGCAGGCCAGAAGTGGTGGAGGGGCCATCGTAGAGTGCGATGAAATCAAATCTGCAGTATTCGTCCACTTCTAGGCTAAGAAGGATGGCCTCCAATGTAAAAACCTTTCCAAACCAATTCAGTTCTATTGTCCACCACTCCTTCTGAAGTCATGAAGGATGTGTCCTTACAATGACATCTCAGAGTTATGATAAAGCTTTGTCAGTCCCTTCATGGGACCTCAGCATCTCCAGAAAAATAGTTAACAGCACTGCTGCGTGTTTTCCTTTCTACAATGCTTCTCTGAAATGTACCCACGTGTGGGGCCTGAGACTTTTTTTTTCCTCCCCAGTTTGGTCCCCCGGTTGCTGGGGGTCACTACAGTAGACCACAATACTTACAAGACCTCTTTAAAGTTCAGTTTTATCTTATAGCCTTTCTCCACTTGTATGTGCCACACGCAGTATGCCAGCTCCGGGTGTGACTGCGGATAATTGGGGCTGGTGAAGGATCCTTCTAAAGCATCCAGGTAACCACCACAGTTTGGAATAGCTGGGAAGAGACAAAGATGGCTGTCGTTTGTTCTTACCTGTGGTGTAAGGGCTTAAAGTGTCCTCCCCGAGTGCCACGCTGTTGTCTTCTCTGTGTGTCATATCTGAGGCTTTTACCTTCCCTTAGCACCAGACCTTTTGCCCTCGGTGTACCTGGAAGCACAGCTCTGCCCTGCTATCAAGTGGACCAGACTAAAGATCCGTGGAACTGCAGAACACAGCCACATCCTCAGGGCTAGTGCTGGAGGTTCCTCACCCACCATCACTGTCCAGTCTCACTGGCTACCAGCATAGGAGCTGCTGTTCTCGACTGCCCTTTCTTAACATGTCTGCTTGGGTTTCAACACAGGGTCCTTCTCTGCTCCTCTCTCCTCTCTCTACCCTAGTCATGCTAGTAGTCAAAGCTCAGCTCAGACGCAACCTTCCTTAGTCCTCCCCTGCCAGTGTAGGTACAGTAGAGGCCAACACGACAAAGAAAACTGAAGCCTGGAGGTATAAAATAGTTTAGGTTGACTGACTCATAGGACCCACATCAGGTAGAGTCTCCACGTCCGGTGTGAGGAGGTGGCCTGGGTCCAGCTCCAGAAGAGCTTGATGTCTCCACCTTGGTGGTTCCTTAGCACAAGATATCAGTGTCAAGATCAGCTCTTCTACAACATCCAGAGTGAAGCTCTCCTCATGAACCCGCTGGCTCACGGCCATGGCATTCTACCTGAGGTAAACTAGAATCGGGGGCTGAGTATGTAGAATCATGTAGCATGATTGTCTAAAAATTGGATCAGCCTCACGCCACATGTGCTCCCATTCTTGTTGTCAGAATCACTCCATCCCCCAGGAACCTAAGGTCCTCAACCCATATCTAATGAATCAGACCAGGGGAGTCTGGTCCCTGACAGATGTCACAGAGGTCTCGAGTTACTAAACAGGCTGAACAGAGTATCTCTGTTGGGCTCAGCACTTGGCAACCTATAGCTGTCTGATGAGCCAAATCTGCCTCGCCAGAAATCTAGTTAGAGGAAAAGCACCCTGAGCTTCCCCAGAAGCGAAGAATGGGATTTTCAAAGATGGCGGCTGAATCTGCGATTTCTGTACACAGATCCGGAGAAATGCCTTTCCTCCAGACAGGGCTTGAGAGCACAATGTCCCCAGCCGGAGCTATTGTGACCTGTATTTGCAGAGGGCTGTGGGAAGGATGTGTCAAGGACAACTTACAGGTATCAGAAGAGAAGAAGTAGTAGAAGATAAAGACACTTCTTTGGACACTTGTCAAGCCCGTGACGATCTGAAACGTCAGGGAATTGGATGATGATTCAAATACGGGCACGAAGTCATTTTTACTGCAGACTTTCCCTAGCAGAGGCCTGTTGGTGGAGCTTCCATCAAACACCTTAATGTTTTCACTTTCACACCTTCCGTCTGGATCCAACCTGGGAACAGAACACGCTTGTGGCTGGAGAAGAGCCATTCACAAAGTGGCTTTCAAAATACACTGTCCCCTGTTCATATTAGCACCACAGTTTATAAAGTGGAGGCAATCTGGCTAATTTAGACCTCTGCCAGACCAGTCATGAGCTTCACCCTTCTTTAACATCAAACCACAACCTTAATGGGCTCAGGAAAGTGAAGTCATTTGCCAGCATCTTACAGTTAGTGAATGCTCAAACACAGGCCAGCCTCCAGGGCTACAGTCCTCCCTGACTTCCATTACCTCTGTTTGCTGTGCCTCCATGGTGACCAGTTGATATAGTTCTAATTTAGAACCCAGTCTCACTAATATTTGATATCCAAGCTTGCTGAAAATCAAGTCCTTCTCCATGGCCACCTTCCAGGAAAGCATCCCCCAGCTGCCCCTTCCTCCCCACCACAGGCTCATTCTGAAGGACGGTCCAATGCTCTGCACTGAGCAGGCAGCCCAGGATTTCTATTTTATGCCCACGTTGTCAGGCTCTTTCCAAATGCCCACAGAGGAGTTATGTCTAAAATGGCTTTGAGCCAATTATAATACAAACACAGAGAAGCTGAACTCCCCTTCCACCTTAAGCACTTTCCTGGCTGCATAGCTTTGGACCAGCTATTCAACTGTTTGTTTGACTTCAGACTTCTGTAAAATGAACATCACGGTGTGCTTTTTTTATTTATGTTAAGGTTTTTGTTGTTTTTGTTTTTGGTGTTCTTAGGATGAAGCACCTATCATAGGCTTCGTACACAAGAAGTTACCCCAATGAATGTTGTCTTCTTTACACTGAGTTTTGCTCTTACTACAATTCTGCTCTTTCTCTTTATATATCAAAAAAAAAAATGGGGAGAGGTGTAGGTTTCTGATAGCTCTCCTGTTCCAGGAAAATGGTGAGTTGCCTTCTGTGCATTTGACTGAAGGTCAGTAAATTCCTGCTTCTGGGATGTAGAGTCCTGGTTCTCCCAGTGGGGTGTTTGGAACAGCAGCATCAGAGTCACTTGAGAATTTGTTTCTTATGCAGATTTTCAGGCTCCACCCAATTATTTAAATTAGATAGTATGGACCCCAATGTGACCCAGCATGTGCACTTTGATGAGCCCTCTTGATGATTCTGGCAGCTACAGAGTAAGAACCACTGAAGTGGGGTAAGATCAGGGGCCCCAGAGCTGATCCTGGGATTCCATTCCCTTCCATTATCTGTTATTGGATGGCCCTGGTCCAGAGAATCGCTTCTCTGAGCTTCCTTGTCTACTGAATTGGGTTGCACCTGCTTCAGAGGGGTGTTGAGAAATGAACTAGGGCAGATCTTATGAGATCCTGAGGCTTCGTAGTACAACAGAGGCTAGGATCCACATGGCATAGCAAGGGTATTACAAAACGTGCGTGAATGTATGTTTTTAAAGTAAAATTTCAAAAATTGTCAGGGCTGGGCCCCACCCTTGGAGACTGTGATCTAATTGTATAGGGTGCAGCCTAGGATTGGGTTTTTTTGGAACCAGAGTTTAAGATTTTAAGGTCTACAGTCTAGAACTAGACTAGCTGGGTACCAACCTTGATAGTTCTGGGCACTAATTGACTGATCTCCGTAAGTTATCAAGCTCCTTGCATCTGTAACTCAAGCACTGGCCTCACAGTGCCTGTGTGACTCAGATTTTAGCATGCCAGTCTTCAGTGATGAACAGCAACCATAACTATCATCTTTATCGTCATCATGGGGAATACCTTTAGTTTCTGGAAGCAGCTGAGTTCCCCTCCACGGAAAGCTCACCCCCTACCCCAGCATGGCTAGAGTCAGCACCCTCCTTGAGAAACTTGAAGCCTCCACTTACTGGACATGGGAGAAGATGATTCGGATGCTCCTGTTTTCAGGTCTCTCGATGGTCCAGGTACAGTTCTCATCAGCATTGAGCTGTAGGATCAGGGCTTTGTGGGTCTCTCCCAGATTGGCCCCTCCCAGACTGGCCGTGCATCTTGATCTGCCTGGTAGATACCATAGTTAGCACTGAGGAAAGGAACGGTCCCTGTATCCCCAGAAGACACAGGATTCAATCTCCCACAAGGAATAGGATAGACCTATAAATAGATAGGTAACTCGGCGAAATATTGCAGCTACTGCAAATGAACACACAAGCAATGGGTTTGCCCTTTGTGTCCTGGGGGAGAAATTGTAATTCTTCTACATGTGGTCCATAAAAAGAATATATTAGGGCCTGAAGAAAGACCTATCTAGAATAAAGAGTTCTTACAATTCAATAGTTAAAAGACAAGGCCAGCCTTCCAGTTTACTGTTTTATGGGATTCCTGAGTGTGAGAACGAGTGGGTCTCTGACTCTTGTGCCTTCTCTTGGGCTCTTTTCCTTCTGTTGGTTTGTCTTGTCCAACTTAAGTGTGATAGTTTTTGTTTTTTCTTATTATATTTTATCTTGTTATTTTTTTAAACGAACGAATGAATGGTGAATGAATGAATGAAAATCTAGGGTACTAGAGTAAAGGTTAACAACAGAATTGTCATTTATACCTGCTGGAAGAGGAAAAATCAGTTTTCTCCAACGGAGTGACACTGAGTATATCAGCCACTCCAGGGCAGGCCTTATGTTCTGGAGCAGTTGACCAACATATAGTAGAGTCCACAGTTTTTTTTGTGTGTGTGCTTCTATTTGGTTATAGGTTTTGTTGTTGCTGTTGATGTATTTCGTTTTCTAGGTTTTGTTTTTGTATTGGGTTTTTTGTTTGTTTTTGAGAAAGACCTTAACATTGGATGGGTAGGGAGGAGGAGAGGGTCTGGAAGGACTCCGGGGAAGAGAAGAATATAATCAAAATATGTTTAAAGTTAAAAATTGGTTTATATAATAAAAATTATTAGAAAAAAGAAAAAGAAAAATGAGGCCAGTGAGATGGTTCAGTGGGGTAAAGGAGCTCGTTGCCAAGGTTGACAACCCAAATCCAATCCCCAGAACCCCCACGGTAGGAGGAGAACAACCAGCTGCTGAGAGTTGTCCTTTGAACTTCACTTGAGCACTGTAATGTGTGAGGACTTATGTGCTTGAGCACACACGATAAATACATGTAAAAAGGAAAAAATAAGAGAACCCAGTGAAAACTGGGAAAAGCAAGGCATGGAGGCATATACTTGTAACTGCAGCATTTGGAAGGCTGAGGAAGGAGGCTCCCATGCAAAAAGGCAGCCTGGGATTTGTAGTAAGACCTTACCTCATGAAAACACACACACACACACACACACACACACACACACACACACACACTCCAGCAAAGACAAAAATAGATACATTTTCCAAATGAGACTGATGATCAAAACCCCTATGTATTTAGAAGCAAACCTTCTTACGTTCTCTTTCACCTGTGACCGATGAATGCCATTTCTGGGTTTACCTAACAATAACTAGTTCTACATTTGTCAGGGAAAGGAAAACAAAGATAACGGAAAAGGGTAGCACAACCCCACCCACCCAGGATCAGCATCCTCGTTAAAACCCTGCTGTGAATCTGCCAGTCCTTTCCTCTCTTCCCTTTTTTCCATTCTAAAAATGTTCCAGGCGTCATTCTAGACATAAGCACTATCAATATTGTAAAATTGTAGATATTTTCCCTCTTAATAGAGACCCTTTCTTGTATATGTAATCTTTTAAAATTTATAAGAGTAAGTCTCTGTATTGACTTGCCCTTAAAAAAAATCAGCAACTAAAATTCACATTTTTAAAAATTATGTCAATATCTATTCATGTAGGTATATAGCTTTAGGATTATTTTCCTAAGATATGCTATTAGAAGTGAAATGACACAGTGAAATTGTGTGTGCCTTTTCTATTTCAATGAACATGGCCACATGGGCCTTAAGGAAATGACCACTGAAACAGAAGTCCTTCAGAGAGCACAGAGGTGAGTTATTCTCTGTACTAAGGGCAGATATGAAGCTTTCTAAGTTTTGGAAGAAGCCTGGTGAAAGCAGGTCTTCCATGTTTGAGTTGAAGAATGTGGTTCAATTTTCTTACCTTCAGCCACCGTGGAATTCAGCTGTGCCCCACAGGAGGCAGCTAAAACGGCCCAAATGAACAACCTTCCAGTGACCTCCATCTTTGCAGGGTGCCTCAGGGCCCGCAGGCTTTTATATTTCTCTGAGTTTCATAAGCTTCCTGGCATCTAGGGAAACGTGTCAGTTTGGCCACGCTGCGGGTGATGCTGGTGAGAACTCCACAGCTGTGGGGCTGCATCCTGGCCAGCAGTCTCCCTCATTGCGCTCATTCTTCCGCGAAACTTCTCAAAGGGCTGTGGGCCAGCCAGCCCAATTCTGCACGGGGAGCAGCAGGCACATAGTAGTCCCTCTGGCCTTGGGATTGATCAGGGATTGAGCCTTGACCCCACCTGTGCAGATCTCGAGGGAGGAGGCACCATTGGCTTGAGGCCATGACTTCTCCAGGAATGGAAGTCGTTGGTGTTCGAAGCTCAGCAGGCTAGGGGATAACATGGTACCTGGCGAACTCTGGGCCCAGTTGGGTCCTCAGTTGCCTACAGGAGGCTGATCTGAGGGGTAGGAGAGAGACAGAGGATGGGGAGGAAAACACAACGCAGGTCAGGCCTCCCTGCAAAGATTTCTGGCCCTGTCCCTCTGAAGAGGATAAAGTGGGTGGATTAGAGTCCCTCAGGCACTGAGCTTGCAACTCGGAGACAGGACTCCTGCCTGATGTCCACGTGAGACTAGGAAGAAGAGTGTGTGTATGGAAGGGGTTGCTCATTCATTCATCCATTCACTTTTCATTTATTCACTGAACAGGCTTTCATTGTTCACTGTCCTAGGAGGTGGAATACAGAACTGAGCACAAGACACATAGATTTTACTCTTATGGAATCTGCATTCTAAGTGGGGGAAATAGATAACAAATTAAAAATGCATATAGGAGCAAGTGTGTTGAGTGTGCTAAAATGGGGTGATCGGATAAACTGTGGCAAACTTGGGTGGGAAAGGATGCCAATTAAGGAAAAGGAGAGGCATCTAGAGAAGATGAAATGGAAGCAAATACAGAAAGATAATCATTTATCTTACTTGAGGGATTTCTTTAAGATATAAGTGCATGTGTAAAGGCCCTGGGGAAGGAACTTCTCTAGTCTGACTATGTGTAAAGGAGAGGGAAAGGGGAAGGGAGATGGAGGAAAGTCCAGGCAATAGTTGATGGAGACAAACCTGTATGGTAGAGAGAAACTCAATCTTGTTCTAACCTCACATGGAACTTTTTAGTGAATGGCCACTTCTAGGTATGGTGGTTTAAATGAGAATGTCCCCATAAGGCTCATGTATTTGAATTCTTGGTCCCCACTTGGTAGAATTGTTTAGGAAGGATTAGGAGGTGTAGCCTTGTTGGAAGAGGTGTGTCATTGGGGGTGGGCTTTGGGGTTTTAAAAGCCCACCCACACCATTCCCAGTTAGCTCTGTCTGCCCTCTGCTTGTGGATCAGATACAAGCTCTCAGCTACCCTACCATGGTGGTCATCAACTCCCCCTCTGGAACTGTAAGCCCAAATAAATTCTTTCTTCTGTAAGTTCCCTCAGTCATGGTGTCATATCACAGCAATAGAAAAGTAACTAAGACACTAGGAATCGTCCAGAAGCTCCTTGGAGGTCAAGATGAGGCAGGATCACCTGGAATGAAACCTTCCTGTACCCCTCCGCTCTTCTATGTTGCTCAAGATTCTCTCAAGTCCAGGTTTCCTCATCCAGTCCTGAACTGTGACTTGGGGAGGGGATAATCCTCAACTGTGCCCCCAAGGAATCCATTCCTGGTCAGCTCTGGGTCAGGTGTTAGCCCCATACCCTATACTACAGCAGCAAGGTGACCCCAATGGCACTGAGAAGTGGCTTTCACAAGGAGCTTGGAAACTCCCTAGATCCCTACACAGCTCTGCTGGACTCCTTTCTACACAAGTAGCTACATAAGAGACATGGACATAGTATTTGTGTGGGGTAGTGGGCGGGATATCTGTGTGTGGACCCTTCTAGTTATTAGGAACTGTTCACAATCAGCTATATCTGTACATAATCACCCCATTCTGGGTTTTGCCTCAATCACTCCTCCTTCCCATGACTAGAATCTCCTCCTTCCCCTGTCCCTGAGCAACACTGTGTGTGAAGGCTTTGTAGTCACCCTGGAAGGGGAAGAACGCCTGGGGTCCAAGTAGGTGGGAAGCCTGCTTTGTGTCATTGCCATGAGTCAGGATTTCTGTGAGCATGGAAGACCTCCTCTCACTGATGGTCCCTACACAAGTCCCACTCTAAAGTAAAGTAACTGATGGCTGGGAGAGGTCTTGGGGCTTCCCAAAGTGCAGGCCAAGTTAAGATGTAATCTGAATCCATTGGTTCTAAAACCCCTGTGAGTGCTCTGACCTACTGCCTATCATGAAAATCCCCCATATGCCTTGTCCCACCTGCCTCATGTGCCTTCTAATACCCAAACTAGACCTAGTCCTCAGGTAAGGATAAGCTGCCACAGGCCTCCCCATATCAGGTCCTCAGCTGCCCACTGGATGAGGTTAGAAGGTACTCAACTGTGCTCCATTCACTAGGACCTTGCTGGTAGACAAAAGAATCAAAGCCAAGTAAAGGATGAAGGCAGTGTTCTGGAAACTCAAGAGAGACAGATTATTTCACCTAGAGAATCTTGGGGCAGTGCCCCTGGGGAGCCTACTACAGAGGTGGGCCTAGAGTGTTCAGTTTCTGAGAGCAGGGATGCCAGCATGGTTCCCGAAGGGCAGCAGGGTCCCCTGCTGCATCCTCCACATTCTTTCCATCCCTAGGAAACAGGAGCTCTCTGCATTTCCTTTTCCAGTCTTTCTTTAATTCCCTTTTAGTAGGTGGCAGCCCGTCACTAGTTAATAGCTCTTTATATGAACTCTATCTGTGGTGCTCACACGCCTAGCTAAGGAGAGGAAATTCATGGTGATGACAGGTGAGGCATCTGTGCTCGAAGGGGCTGCAGGAGCACCCGTGGAAAGAACAGACATGCTGGAGATGCTGGGAGGAAGGGAACCTGGGCTTCTGTCTTGGGTTACAGGCTTTTGGTATAGTTGATTCTTGTCAGCTGAGTCGGCACTGGCCAGTGTAAACGTGATCAAAAGGGGCCACCTGCCTCTGAACAGATGTGCAAGCTGGCTGGTCAGCAGGGGGAGACATCTCAGGTTTGCCTTCTGAACAGATGTGCAATCTGCCTGGTCAGCAGGGGGAGACATCTCAGGTTTGCCTTCTGAACAGATGTGCAATCTGCCTGGTCAGCAGGGGGAGACATCTCAGGTTTGCCTTCTGAACAGATGTGCAAGCTGCCTGGTCAGCAGGGGGAGACATCTCAGGTTTGCCTGCTCCTGCTAACACACACACCATCTCTCTTTTCTGAAGAAGGGTCTAATGTAACCCAGATTGGCTGAAACTCAGTGTAGTTGATGGTGACCTTGAACACACGATCCTCCTGCCTCCACCTGCCAGGTGGGATTGTAGGTGGGCGTCATTATGTTCCACATTCCCTTTCTTTAGAAGCCACAAAGATCAACCCATCATTAAACGTCAGACAAGGTAAACTGAGAGATACTCCACCGGGATGTATTCACTCTCTCCCAGTGAGTGATGCCCCTGTCAGGACCTTTGACAAGCTGGACTGAGGAGGAACAATCTCTCCGAACCACTCCCATAAGCCCAGCTTCCCACACTTAACTGCTGCTCAAGTTCGAAGTGCCCTGAAATCAACTCACCTTTTCCTTCCAGGACTGGAAAAGTGCAGGGCACTTTTATTTTCTATTCTTTTTCCTATTTTTACCAAAACACGTTACATGCCTGCTTGCCCAAATCTCATAGTGCATATTGGCGTAAGAAGTACAACTAAGAAACATAATAGAGACAGAGACTGTTTTCATTATTGTACATTTATACAAAAGTACATAGATATCATGTCAGATAGTACGCAATGACGTAAACACTATAGAAATCGGCTTGAATAAGAAAATACTCTATGAAGAAATTGAAATACTGATCATGAAGATTTCTTTTGATCCACCACTGCCGTGTCAGAGTCCTTCACTTATGCCACAAAAGCAAGGTGGCAGGGTGCCAATATCCGCATACATGCCGTAGTCATCACAGCACTGGAAGGTGGGACAAGACTCAGCAACGATGGGTTTGGCCCGGATGCTCTTGTCAAAGGTGACCTTGCCTGGACTACCTGGATCAGTATCGCTTACAGCACCTGCTTCTTTTGAAGTTCTTAAAAGACACACATACAAAACGAGCTTAGAATTTTCCTTCCCAATGAGCTTCTGACAATCCCGAGGGCTATGTGGGGAAGTCCAGGGCTGGAGCCCATCACACATGTGACACCAGCCTTGGGTTAAAGCTCTCTGCTCCTTCCCCATCTTTTCCTCTCCTACAGTTGCTGTGCATGTGAACCCGGGTTACCACTCCGAGCAAGGGAGGGTGAATTGCACCCCAGTGACTGCTGCAGGCCCGTGAGATGTGGGAATGATGGAGAAGGTGCTACAGTTGGCCCGACTCAGCTCTGGCCTCCACCAGCTAAGTCCCTAGGGAGGGACACCATTACTGTAAACAGCCAGCCTCATACTTCAGGCTGTCCCTTCTCTCCCAAACTTCACACATCTCTTGTCTGATTCCCATCCCTGTCAGCAGTCCTCCATGGAGTCTCTATTCTCTTGGCCCACTTGGATTTTCCCACAGCCATCGAAATGAATGAGGGAACATGTGAACTTCCCAGTGAGTGGTAAGAGGTCACTATGGTCATACTCTGTCTGAGTAGGAGACAGCTCATCCCCAAGGCATCCTCTGTGGATTCTCCAGTCTACAGTGCTGAGGATGGAAAAGATGCTCAGTTAGGGTCCTGTTAAACACCTGAAGGCACACTCCCTGAGGCCATGTGACAGAAAGCAATGTTGGCACACACAGTGTCCAGGCTGAGAGCAGTGGACTTGTAAGCTCACGACCCCCAAGCTAGAAGGAAGCCCTTCAAGCTTCTGTCCCCACCTGCCCCCATCCTCTCACACCTGACAGTGGCCCTTCCTTGACTTTCCCCTCCAAGTGACCACTGCAGTCAGAAGTGACCTGCTCCGGCAGAGGGCCCAGTGTCCCATTGGATAGCGGTATTGTTTATTCTTACCTAGTTGAGTTCAGTGCCTTGGCTATCTTGGTGTAAAGACAGAGGACAACTCCTATCAGTAGAAACATGCCTGCCAGGATCCCACCACCAATGGTGATCATGATTATTGTTCGGAGGTCAAAAGACCTAGACATACCTGGGCAGAGAAGTGCAGACAAGCAGTGAATGTGGTCTCCCTCATACATAGTCATTAGCAGCCTCCACATACAATAATCAAACACAGACTACATGTAATCCAACACAGATTACATGTAAACGAGAGGGACTCTTTCCAGAGAGGTCTTACCGGGCCCAAAGTAGGTAGGAGGGAAATTTTCCATGTAAAAGAAGATTCAAATGTAAAATCTTGAGGCAAGAGAGCTAAAGGACAGGCGGTGGAAAGGCGGACAGGCAGAAATTTCAAATAATAGAAGGGCCACCCTGGAGCTAGCAGGTGCCTCCTTCCCACATGCCTGGGCCTCCTGAACTATGCTTGTGCTCAGAGTCACAACCAACCCCACCTGAGTGCGAGCTTCAGGGGTCTTGTAGAGGAAAGACTACTTCTAAGCCATAACTTGAAGAATTTGAGAACCTGAACATCTATTTTGCAGATAGTGGGTGTTCTGGGAGGCAGGAGTGGGGTGGGGTGGGTGATTCACGTATTGAAAGCTCCTGCTGTCCTTCTAAGACTCAAATCTTCAACATTTCTCATTTGGAATACTCAAGTTCTTTAAACTTAACTCTGACACTCTTCTCAACTAGGGAAATAGACTTTCTGGACACCAAAGCCCACGTGCAGCTTTCTGATTTTTCTCAATGCTGGATGAAAGCCAACATTTTTAGAAATACAGTTAGACAACCAAACTAGACCTTGGAAAACAATGCTGAGCATGGGTTAACTTCCTAAGAGTTACTGGTTAGGGAGGACCCAGAAGCACCCAAGAAAACAGAGGGTATTGTCAATGCCCTTTGTTGCCCACCATAACTAGATGGTAAGACCTTATTGCTGAAGACACCACACACTTTGGTTGCAGGACAGAGAAATCAGTCTCAAACTGACCAGGAAACTCTCTCCTGATGACTAGTTTTCTGTGCCAGAAGGTATTGTGCAGGCTGCTAGGGGCCAAGGAAAAGGACCAGAGGTCTTACTCAATGCTGGACCCTCATACTACAATACTAACCGGCCAGGCAGTAGGTACTCAATAGCGGCATGAATGGTGTGGGGGCTGGGCTGGGGGAGGTGTAACCAATTACGTTCTGATTGATTTGGGGCCTGCTGCAAATTCATGTCAGTAATTAAATCCTGGTCAAAAACCTTGGCTGGGGAGGTCATGGGCTTTAGGAGGGAACCCACTACTCATATTTTACTACACAGTCATGTTGTCAAACTGCCTTTTAATATTTATGTTTATACTGATAGGTCAATGCTGGTCTCAGCTTTGGTCAGAGAAGCTTCTGTTTTTGCAGTGGGCAATAGTTAATGCCCATACTCATATCTGGTCAAAGTGCTAAGATTACCTGACCGTGAGTACTAAGGCATAGATGAGACATATATTATCAGCCTTAGATCTCTGACACTGAGGCTCAGGAAACACTGTGGAAGAGGGAGCAGAAAGAATGTAAGAGCCAAAGGGTGTGGAGTGAGGAGTGCTGTGTCATGCTTTCTCAAGGCCATGGTTCAGAGCAGCTGTGATTACTACAAAAAGATCAAGTCAATTAAAATTTCAGCATATATAGGGGAGGGCCTCCTGAGGCCCCACCCCTAGGCAGCCTATTAGGGGTTGTTGGGAGAGGAAGACTCCATTTTCTTCCACTAAGAACTTGTCCATGCCATGGTGGACGGTTCCACATCCGTGTGTATATTGGCAGCACTTATTGGACTCAGTAGATTATTAAAAAAAAAAATTATAAGATGATATAAGAGTAAGAAAGAGATGTCAGGAAGCTTTCTGGGGCAGTGAGCGGGAAGGATAGATATGATCAAGATACATTGTATACATATGCGACATGTGAAATTTTCAAAGAATAAAAATGTTACTTAAAACAGAAAGAAAACTGTAATTACTGAGGTCTAAGTTTGAAGAACTTACTTTCAGAAGTGTGGCCTGCTGGAACGGACAGCCATTGTTAGCTCTTACATCTCCCTAGTCTGGGACACATCTGTGTGACATCAACTCTCTGGAGACTGGCTTTCTTTCCCAGGGTTCTGAATTCCATTCCATGCTCAAATAAACCTCAGCACAGATTTCCCAAACACATCGGAACACGTGTAACTCTTGGTTTTCCTCTTCAGATTTTATTTCTCCCAGAGAAACTTAGAATTTGACTGCTAATCAAAAGTAAATTTGGGGTTGCAAAACAGAAGCAAAACAAAGCAAAACAAACAAACAAAAAATAAGGTGAGGAGGCCAATGTCTTAAAATGCTCATTTTACTAAATGAAAACTCTCGATGCCAGGCATGGAATACTTAGTCAAAGAGACACACTCTTAGTTGGCCATCGTAACTGGATGGCAAAACTCTACAGCTGGAAGACGCCACATGCTTCGGTTGCAGGACATAGAGAAATCAAGCTGGAACTGACAGGGAAACTTTCCTCCAGCTGGGTAGCTTGCAAGTTCCAGGAGGTGTTTTGTCGGCCTCTGGGGTAGAAAAGAGATCACTGAACCCGAATACTACAAAACTAACCTGCCGGGCAAGACACGCCCACTAGAGCAGTAGCAGCGTGACTGGTACTGGGAGGGAGGTAACCCACCGCTTTCTGATCACATTGGAGGTCTGTTGCACAGCAGGCATGTATGCCTGGTACTATAAACCTGATCAAAACAAAGAAAAACCTTGGCTACTGTCCCAGTTTGCTTTCCTGTGGCTGTGATAAAGCATTGACTAAAAGCAGCTTGAGAGAGAAAAGCATTTACTTAGTTTATAGGCTATAGTCCATCATCAAGGGAAACCAAGGAAGGAACTCAAGGCATAAACTTGGAGGCAGGAACTAAAGCAGAGGCCGTGAGAGAATACTTCTTACTGGCTTGTTCCCCATGGCTCACTCACCTTGCTCTTTCATAAAACTTGAGACCACCTGCTGGTGGGTGGCACAGCTCACAGTGGGATGAGTCCTCCCACATCAATCGTTAATCAAGAATATGCCCCTACAGACTTGCCTACAGGCCAATTTGATGGAGGCATTTTCTCAACTGATAGTCCCTCTTCTCAGATGACTCTAGCTAGTTGACAAAAAATAAAGGAAAAGCTGAGTGACAATTATACCTAGTGTATACACTAATGACATGACCACTCTGTGGTATAATTAAGGAGAAGATTTTTTATTGTAGATGAGAGAGAACAGCCAGTGGCATCTAGAAGCGTCCAGAGCAGAGAGAAAGAAGTAGACCGAACATGGCCAACAGATTGGACCTGGCCATGAGAGAAGCAGTAGCAGAGCAGGAAGAGAGAGAAAGGGGAACACAGAGAGAGGGAGAACATGGGAGAGCAGAGAGAGGGAGAGGAGGGAGATGGAGAGAGGACAACAAAGAGACTGAGCATAGATGAAATAGCAGGGCCATAAGGAGAATGAGTAGCTGGGGGGAGAGAAGCCTGTGGGCTGGGGGAGTTTAGGGTGGGGGAGGAGGTAAGAAGAGCTAGGATGCTAGCATGAACTTTGAAATGTATAACAGGTACTTGTGATACTTGTGAGAGAGCCTGGGGCCAGCATGGGCTTTGATATGCTAATAGGCACCACAGCTAGCCATTTGTCCTTTCTGTCTTTTGGAAATTTGGGGAAATGGAGTTTCCTTTGAACTTGACAAAGAGATTCCCAAACTCTATGGACTTTGGAAAGCTCTGACATATTCCTGGGAGTCTAGAAGACCATGCACCATTTAAAGCTGTGTGCCTAAGAAGACTAGAAACACACCTAAAAAAGTATGAGCTAGTCTTAAGACACTGCATCTGGAGGATGTTAGAGGCTCTTCCTAAGAAAGAGGAGAGGCCTGAGACATAGTTCTCAGCTGTTTGCCTCTGTGTTGTAAGCATGGCTCACAGTTATCCTGAGCCCCTCAGCAAAGACTGGAAGATTTTTGTTATTGTTCTTGTTCCAGGAATTTAAAGAAATTTTTGCCTAATTATTAATTGTCTCTGGGCAAATCAGTGTCCACATACAACAAAGGACACAGATGTTAGAGAATCAAGTGGGGAAAGTCACTCAAGAAACTACATGACTACAACAAGAAGCAATAGCAGTCTTGGGAGACAGAAGACTAATTTTCAAAGACACCATGTTGTACCATTTAAAATATTTAGTTTTCTGGGCTGGAGAGATGGCTCAGAGGTTAAGAGCATTGGCTGCTCTTCCAGAGGTCCTGAGTACTATTTCCAGCAACCACATGGTGGCTCACAACCATCTATAATGAGATCTGGTGCCGTCTTCTGGCCTGCAGACATATTGTGTACATAATAAATAAATAAACCTTTAAAAAAATAAAAAATAGGATATCTAGTTTCAAAAATGACTGTAAAGCATGGTAAAATAGGACCCACAAAAGATAGAACAATCAATCAAAATGTTAATTGAAAAGGTCCTGATTTTGATCCTACTTAGCCAAAGATTTAATTCAGCCATTCTAAAATATGTTCAAAGAAAGCCATGTCTAAGGAACTAAGAGAAAGTATGTTATGGTAAAGAATATTAATAAAAAGAAAACTACTGTGAAGAGTCAGGTAGAAATTAGAGAGTTGGAAACTATAAAAAGTAAAATGAAAATGTCACTAGTGGAGCTCAATATTGAATTTGAGTAGACAGAAGAATCCATGAACTTGGAGATGGGCCAACTGAGGTTATCCAGAAAAAGGGACAGGTGGGTAGAAATGAATCCAGGGCTTTCAGTTTTTCCTCCAAATGTGTGAAGAACTTAAGTCATCCTTCTGCTCACAACGAGAAGCTGAGAAAACTGAAAATCAACAGCTCTACAGAAGTCAGCTAGAGAACAGAGGTCAGGACGGAGGGCCAGTCCATAACGCATACAGACAGGTGAATACAGAGAACACAGCTCACCAGCAGCAGTAAGAATCCAAATGATCATTACCGTATTTCCTGGAGCTAGGGGTGGGCTAGCTACAGAGTGTGGATCCTGGATGCCCAGTCTGAAATAGTTTTTGCCATTGTATGTTGGAAGTATATATATTTTTTAATTTTATAGGGTTGATAGTTAAAAGGTTGCTTTGAGTCTCAGATAGGGCTTTGGATTTTTCTAAAAAATATTATATACATGATATAATTTTTAAATTATATATACATAAATTTTTCTTAAACTGAATATAATTTTTACTTTCAGCCGAGATGCGTACGTGGATGTCTGTGTCCCTAGGTGACAGGTGGAACATTTGGCTCAAAAGGAAGGGACGCAGGTAACTTGATCCAGCTGGAAACTGAACTTACTCATCAGAAAAACACTTCTTCCTGGTAAGAATCTGACTTCTGAATAAAGCCTCAAACAAAAGTAATCCCAGTAGAAGGTACGGATCTTTCTCTTAGGTCACTTTAGATTTTAAAGAAAAAAAAAATGAAGACTGAAAAAAAAAAACCATACAATACAAACCTGGCTAAAATATTCTATTTTAGAATAAAATAAAGAGAAAATAAAGTATTCTCTTTAACTTTCGTTTTTTTGCAGCTGTTTGACCATGAGGTAGGAGACTCTGCCAGTGTCACACTGAGTGTGGACTTGAGTCCTAGTGACCTGCTTTGCATTATTTCACTGTATAGCTGAAACACAGCCAGTCATCTATAGCTTTAAATAGAAGGGTGTTTAAAACCTTGAACCATCATTCTCTTTTTAAATAATTGAAACAGTTAACCAGTTTTTGATTGGCAGACTCTCAAAGGTTAGATTTTTAAGGGACCCAAAATAGTATTTATATTTCTTGGAGCTAAAATATGCCTAGATGTGGGACAGAATTCAGAATTCTCAGAAAGGGAGCTGATGTCACACAGGTTGGCTTGGAGCTGGTGCATTCCAGCAGCCCTAGCAGACCTTAGGGTGCCAACAGCAGAGCACACCAGCCTAAATCTTAATTGCTCTAACAGGGTCAGTTAGATCCTTCTTTCTCAAATCACAGGTTTGAGAAACTGCAGGTTTCTGAAGCATCCTATTTCTGAAACTTTTTTTTCTGTTTATTTTGAGGTGTGTGTGTGTGTGTGTGTGTGTGTGTGTGTGTGTGTGTGTGTGTG